>RYFJ01000248.1:0-261166 GCA_003991445.1 Oryza meyeriana var. granulata
AAAGAGAGAGGATGGTGAAATCGAGTTTTATTAAGTTCCTATAAACTCACACACTCCGGCGTAGATTATAATTATTCGTCCGGTTAGTAAAGCAATGCAATAAGTAATAATTCAGGAGCTGGCAGGCATTGCAGGATATGATTACACTATGTCTTCCAATAAATTTATCTCATATATTCTATCCGATTCTGCATGATGTGACTATCTTCCAATAGCCAGGAGACTCTGGGTGATCACCTCTCTCTGCATTGTCGGTTCTCCTTCCTGGACTTTGAGCTATCCATGCCTCTAAACGCCCACAGGTCCGTCTCATCGGCGAATCCCCTCGTGGCTTCAAATTCTGCCGGGCTCAGGGTATTTTGATGCGACTCCTAGAGTTCATCGCCACAAGGGTTTGGCGCTAACGCCGACAAGAGTACTGGCATTCATACTGATCCTCGATACCAATAGGTATCGGACATGACTGCATCGTTAGGCAGCCTGATCCTCGAGACAATCACAATAGTACGTGTTGTCGAGCTAGCTTCCACACTGACGAGAGTATATATAGGTCAAAGGGGAGCCCTGCAGGATTCTCGGCAAGGATCTCCCTATGACTTTCCTTGATTGACTTTTATCTCCTTGCAAAAGTCTCTAGGAAATATGGAATTTGCATCCTGCTCATAGCATTCCTTATCTCGGGTATACACAAACAAGTACACACTGTCAGGAGAGAGATAACTTGTAGCAAACTGGAGACAATAGTACTTAATGGATTGGATGATAAGATCTATTGCCTTTTATGTTTGCAGAGTCTCATACTTTCGTAGTGTGGCCTCCCCGACTGCTTGGTCTCTTTTCCAGCAATTCAAACCATTTTCCTTTCTCATGAGACTTGGATGTTGGCCTCTCAAAGTCGGCCTTCTCTTTTTCAAGCTCGGCCACTGTGGCCTTGCAGGTTCGGATACTAGATCCTTCGAGCCCCGAAGCCCTTGGCTTTCTCAGCATCGCCGAGGCTGGACTTCTCGCTCGTTCGGCGCTGAGTCTTTTACCGCTCGACTTCAAGGTGCTGTTCCTCACCCATAAATTACATATATCAGTCAAAATGCACCTCAAGACATTGGCGTCCAAGACTGGACATAGGGGCTAGTCGGTGAAATCAACACAACTGAGAGAAAAGATGACTATAGAAGCGATCAGTCAGGGTGACATTCTACGAAACTTACTTCCAATCTTCTTAGGCCTGGTCCCAATTCTCTGTCTGAGCTGATTAATAGCCCTCCCTCAGCCAAGATCTCTCCTGGCTGCACCTTTCTAACTTTGGCGTTTTAAAGCCCAGAGACTGGATCATAACGGTCTACACTCTGGGGTCTCGGACGCTACTTAGCTATGGTCTTGGCGGTGATTGCAGAGATTTGGGGTAAAAGCTGCCGGGGCTTTAGGAGATGGACTCGAGGAAGATCGGAATGCTCGTGCGAGTTTTCAGTAGGGAAGTAGTGAGTCAATAGGCGAACCCTTATGCAAGAAGCGAGGAGGTAAAAATTTCAGCGTGGAAGCAGACGAACGATTGGAGGATAGTGAAGATTAGAGTAATCATCTTTTTTTCTCTCTCTCCTCGACCCTTTTTATACGAGCTATCTTCCGAATTCGCTGGGCGGCTGGGCCCACACGTCGGTAATTGGGCATCAACCCAAGGATATGAGTTTCTACATTGTTACGCGACACTGTCTCTCTAATATGGGCCGCTTACGCATCGGACCTGTGTTTAAAATCAATGTTCTGGTTCTACCAATCAGGAACCTGATGAGATAAACAGGTATGCTTGATGATCATAGCGCTCTACTTGCTGAACACAATAGTTTTGGGTATCCCGTCTATATCACAGCATCCCATTACATTCGAGGATATTATCCTTAACTAGGGTCAATGCCTCGCGTCTTCATCATAGATTGGAGATTTGTCAGATATCACTCAAGTACTGACCACCGTTAAATAACGCAACTGGATTTAATTTCATAGTGGATACTCTCGGAAACACCAATAGTCTTAGACCCACAGTTTGCTATCATCCAATATTATTCAACGCGCACCATGACGCTGAAGAGACTCAGTTTTCTGAGTAGTTGCATTCTATCCGGGAAAGACTATAAATACTTTTCTCTCACAAGCCGATTATGTTCCACGCAAAGAGTCAACACTTTCCAGTGTTACGCCTCGGAAGAGAATATAAACAAATTTCCCCTTTTCAGCTTGACATGAAAGCGAGACGCAGTATCATATACTGAGTGGATGCTACTTGGCAGAATAAATCATATTACCCAAGTTTTGAGTATGATACCCCAGAAGAGTCTCATATAACCAAGTTCAAACCATCACTAACTCGGGAACGATTATCAGGATCTAACGTAGCTTTGGACTGATATATGATTATTGTTTCACAATTAAGCATTCCAAAGGCAGTTGGCGATACACCTAATACGAGGGAGCTAATTACGACGCACACTATCCATATTCTACATGGAGCCGCTCACATGCAGCGCACTACGTAGCTGACAATGAAGCAGGACTCGGGAGATATGTAACGGCACTCTGACAAGAGTATACCTCCGGGAAGCAATGTTCACTTGGGCACTCCTTCACCATGGAGGATGAGACCCTCACGGTTGGCAGTCATCCAGCTGTGACTCAACCCTATGATTAGGTCAGGGGGTGCTGTTGGAGGCATTTGAGGCCCCTGGTTTACCTTGGCTCGTTCGATACTTAAGCATAGGGCCCAGTCACATCACGAGGATGGCCTAGCCTTGTAATTGGAGATATTAGAGCACCCGGTAGACTTTTGCCCTTGAGAGATCCAAGGCAATATACAGTCTAGTCGGGTAAATTGTATCTCTAAGAGGAGATCCCCTTGGCCGTACTGGCTGGCGAGATCATTACCTTGACCCTGTCCCCTAGTATAATACGGGAGGTAGGCTTTTGCCTGCTCATGACGCCAGATTTTCGAGCCTTCACTCTAGCACACAACGACGAACTCCGCAAAGGAATACATCATTCATACGGGACGAAGGGGTTATTTAGCCCCTAGCATCACATGCGCGGGCCTAACTAGTATTAGAATCTGATCCCCGTGTTCCTTTGCCAATCAACTCGGTTTCAGAGCCCCGGTGTAGTCCCTAGAATCATATTTGCCAGTGAGAACATGGCCGACACTATTTGGTCTGGTGTGGACAGGCCTCCTAAATGTCTCTACCGTTGGAATACCGTGACACTCGCGTAATTTAAAGTGTTGTATGTTAATTAAAACTCAATGTTAAAGAATTTGTTTCATACCGCAAATTTGCTGTTGTTTTATGCAAAATAGCTTGCTTCTTCACTGTGCATATGCATAATCTTCCGTTGTACCTACTGAGTATTTACATGTATTCCCACCGGGCAATTCCCCCACATTCAGAAGAAAGCTTTTTGTTCTCACTAATTGTCCGGAGGAGTTTGGCTAGCTCCAGGAAATCAAGGACATAGGCCCGTGTGCCCCAGTTGACTGCCCTTGTGGCTTGTTAATGAGCTTCGCACGAACTCATATTATTAATTTCCGCTGCTATCTTTATTTTACTTTGAGGCCGTCGTGGCATTAATCTTATAATGTAAAACTTTTAGCCGGATCAAGGCTTTTCACAAAAATTTATCTAAAATAAATAAGTTGGTTCCTTCGATAGATGTTGGCTGTAGATATTATTCAGTGTATGTGTGTGCTAGCGTGATCCTGGGGCCCTAGTACGTGTACACAGGGGTCTTGTTTTGGTGGTTCCACATGGTGGTTGCCGTATCAGACCATCAGTCGATCTGTAGATCACAGCCTTAGTTTAGCTTGTCGTACATCAAGGAGCCAGCTTAAAGAAATCTTACAAATATCAATATAATTGTTCCTTCTTTACTGTACTGCTACTTGATCTCTTCTCTTATTTCGGAAATCTTCCCCTTACCCAATGCGTTTAATTTCATACCAATAATCGGAGCCAGAAGGAGGATCTACACCAATGATGCATTCGGGTCAACAGCAACCCAACGTCACCTCACAGTGAACCAACAAAATTTTCAAGCCTTTCATGGCAGGCCCAGTTACCAAAGACTCATAGGATGATGAGCAATCAACTTTCAGAACCAACCATACAGGCAGCCGCAACCAGGAACGGCAGGGTTGTGGTCATTGATACCCCCTACTCCACAAACGTTTAGAGGAGTGTGATTCTGCGTAAGCAAGCGCCGTTTTCTAAGGGATTGGGTCTCCATTGATGCGGAATGACCCGGAGTGCGTTACCGCAGGATCACAAGCTGGGATCACTTCTAGTGTTCCGGGATGGAGAGAAAAGTCTGTTCACGTTTGTCTCAGCAGTTGGAAGGAGTCTCGCCTCATAGACTCAGGTATGATAGGAATTACTTAGGGCCAGGCTTTGGATGACCTGGAAGCCCTATATCTCTGAGGAGTTTCGGGCAAGCTTCTTCGTGCACTTACTATGTCCCTGTTGGCATCCTTAAAAGATGCTGAAGAAAGAATAGTTCGTACCTTCACATGTGTGATGGACAACCAACGACCCGTCCTCACAGTAACCTGAACCAGTTACACTACAAGCCTGCAGCTCCGCTTGCTGGCCAGAAAAAGAGAAGATTCCACCATCACAAGACTGTTGCTAGAGATGCCAGATCGTCACGATGGCATTCCTGAAAGGTTCAATTCTGGTCTTAAGGTTGGACTGGTTGCCCATGATTTCAGCAGCTTTCAAGCTGGTGAACATAGACTCTTCTTTAGAGGAAGAGCACAAGAGTTTGGTGAGACCACAAGCACAAGACGAGCCAAAACGTCGGTAGCCCAAGCCAGTGACAACGTGGACCGTTTGCGCAGTACAAGTCCTCAGACAGTTACCCCACACTCCAGGACTGTTCCACAGATGGCCGACTCCAAACACTCAGACACCTCGCGCGTTCTCCCTCCGGTTCAGTTCAGTGCAGGGAGTCAGAAGTCAAGCAACCTACACATCGCGTTACACTGCAAGGACCGAGGCCATCTTGCCAACAACTGTCCTCTTCAGGAACTTCCAGTGAAGTTCATCTGGGAAATACCCAGCCAAGAGCACCAGCACGAGGAGCCAGGCCAACAGGCTATACCAGCAACACCACAACCCCGACCGTAAGGTCAGAGGACGTGTCAACCATGTCACTGCAGAGGAAGCCCAGACTCTACGGAGCGTTGTTGTGGGTAGTTCCTAGTTAACTCTATACCTGCAATAGTTTTATTGGATTCTGGAGCTTCGCATTGTCATTTGTTTCTCGGGTTTTTGCTTCTCAACATTAGTTTCCCATCATACCCTCTTAAATGCTCCTCCCCCCTGCTTATCCAAACCCTGGGGTCAGAAATGAGAACCCACAACCAGTTGTCTAAGAGTGAAAAACTTGAAATAGAGGTGTTTGTAAGAGTTCTTTGCCAATCTGATTATGTTAGATATGCCACAGCTTGATGTTATCCTAGGGAGGATGGAACTGTTGCAGACCCAGCACAAGGCAGTTAAAATTGTGGAAGTCAGCGATCACTTTAGAAAACTCTAAAGGAGAGAAGTGCATTTCAAAGCCCTAGCTAATCCCCCCTTGAAAGGAGCCTTAGTGCACCACATGGAGATTGTTCTGAGCTATAGAAAGTACCGGTTGTTAGAGAATATCCAGATGATTTCCTGAAGAACTGCGAGGTCATGCCACCACAATAGAGATATTGAGTTGTCATCGATCTAGTCTAGGGGATCATCACATATCCAAGAGGTGGAGGCATGGGCCCCGGGTACCCTCATCACAAGCATGGCCACTCGAAGAGGATGGGCCTAGCCTTGTGATAGAGATACGATAGAACTGGGCAGACTTAGCCCTGTACGATAAGGAATTATACAGTCCTAGTACGGAGTAGGTTATATCTCTAGAGGAGACCCTTGGCTGGAGTCCGGCTGGGATTCCTACCTTGTACCCGCGCTGTCCTCCAGCGGCAGTATATAAGGAGAAGCAGTGCACCCCATGAGGGCAGACCAACACAAATCCTCAAAGGATAACACCACAAACTGGATGTAGGTATTACCTCACATCGAGGGCCTGAACCTGTATAAACCTCCCCACGTTCTTTGCAATCCACTGAGTTTTGATCCGCTGAGTAGCCCCATGCCATCATATGCCGGTGTAAAACATCGACAGTTGGCGTGCCAGGTAGGGCTTCGGCGTGATCGACCCATCTACAAGCTTGATGGATCCAAAACAGGAAGTGTCGACGGCGACAAATTCCTCGCTGGAGATACAATCATCTTTCGGAAGCCTTGACTCGTCACCGACCAGATCGGCAGCCTCACCTGGCCGACGCAGATCTAATCCAACTGGCCGAGGTGTTAGTGATATGCCCTAGAGGCAACATGGAGTGTTATATATATCACATGCTATGTTTATACATGTATTGATTGGTTTCTTGAAATAGACATTATCATTATTGATCAATGAGTACGTGACTTATTCATGAGACTCTTAATGTCAAATTGTTGCTATTTCTAAATGATCCTTGATCATATATCATAATGAGGAACAAATATGATTCTAACATCAGCATATGTATTGATTGATGATCATGTCTCATTGATCATGGTATGAAGATACCAAATCGATAAATATGACATATGTTAGTGAACATATGTTGGATAGACCTGCCATGAGATACTGCAGAGATTTCATGTGTCATCAGTTAGTCTCAAGTGGTGTTTAATGTAGAGTCTTAGACTGAGATCATCACGGTTCCGCAAAATGCGTAGTAGAATTATTTTGGGACTACAACACTACTATATAACTGGGTAGTCTTCGGGTTTGCTATGAAACATGTAGTGGGATATGAATGATCAAGATAGAATTTGCCTCTCCTTATGGGGAGATATCTCTGGGCCCCTCGATGTAATGGATTATTGTTAACGCCAAAATTTGGTATGAATTCATATCGGACTCGTGAAGGAAAGAGATTGTGTTAGCCGGTGGAAGCTAAATCCAGAAGAAGCCGAGTACAGGAAGGAATCGGAAGACCATGGCATGGCAGTTAATTGCCTATCTACTATCAAAAGCATATGTCAAAGAAAAGGATCCAGGCTGAAAATGTTTGGAATTTTAAGAGTCTAAACTAATGAAATAAATTCTGGAAAATTATATTGATTCATGATAAACAGGCTAGTAGTTGAATATTATTTTCCACATATGTTTCTGTTCAATTTGATGCACTTTTAGAGTAGTTGGGCTAATGTTGCCAATAGGGTTTTATTGTATTGATGGTTTTAAATATTGCAAACCTTTATTTGCAAGAAGTGATAATGCAAGAATTTAAATTGTGGCATTCTACTGACAGTAGGGCGTCATCCAACCCTAAAAAATTACCTGAAATTAGATTTAGGGTTGTGACAAACCGCTCAGCAACAATCCTCTAGACTAAAGTCGGCGACCACAGACGTCTTCGTCACCACACAACAGACGTCGTGCCGCTACAACCCTGATGGACACACTCCACTCGGGCTTGATCAAAAGGCCACCCCGACTATCGCCAAGATTAAAGCCATGATCATAGCTGCCGCATGTCAGTAGCACCAGCAGTCGGGCGAAACACTTATATCGAACCACGGTCAGGTTCTCCAGCGGCCATCTCGTCGCATCAGCATGACGCTGGGTCGGCCGGCTCAAGTCAGCCGACGAGGAGTCATGGCAAACATCACTCGGCAACACCAACAACAACAATTGGTGCGTCACCAGAACGATCGTCGGTTCAAACCAAGACTCTGAGTCCGTCTACAACATGATCTCCACCTGAATAACTCAACGCTCGGCGCCGACACGCGAAGATGACGAGCGCCATCGACTGGAGGACGAGCACCGAGCGTTTCAGTCTCACCACAGAGGTTTAGCCATCGCGTTTGGAGCCAGAGCCTGCAATGAAGATGAACGGTGTACCAGCCTTCACCCAGGAGTTACAAAGATGTCGACTAGCGTCGGCCTTCAAGCCCTACAGGGATCGAAAAATACGACAGCACAAACTAATCCCGAGTCTGGCTCACGCGTATATACGCTGGCAATCCAAGTCCCGGAGGTGGCCACAAACCATGGCTAACTACCTCCCGGTTGCCCTAGCCGATTCAGCGAGGACATGGTTACAGGCTCCAAAGCGATCAATCGGCTCGTGGTGGACTCAAGGAATGGTTTATAGCAAACTTCTAGGGGACTACGAGCGGCCATCTTCGAGCACGATTCCTACCAGCTGCACCAGAGGAAGAACGACCACTCCAGAGTTCATCAAAAGGTTCTCCAAGAAGCGCAACCAGATCCCAATGATCAAAAGACGAGGTTGTCATCGCCGCCTTTTCCGCAAGGAGTTAAAGACGCCCGTTCATTGCCAAATTCACTCGAACCTCCAGCCTCTATCAGGCGCCCTCTTCGATTGGTGAACAAGTAGCCGACTCAGCAGAGGCGGTTCCTGAAGCCTCGACGAAAAGAGGAGTCCCCGGGCAGAAGGACCAAAAGGTGAAAGCTGATAACGAGCCATCACAGAACAAGTCGACAGCCGCAAGCAGAAGTCAGACAACAAGGGGCCAACGTGCAGTGCACTCTCGCGGCCCAAGGAAAAACGAATCAGAAGGTTAGGAACGGCCTTGCCCCTTCCATCCCAAGGGCAGCACGCGGCCAAGAATTGCTTCATGCTCAAGGAGTTTGCCTCCCGAGCAGACTTTCATCATATGGCGCCGACAAGGACAAGACAAGCCAGATCAGGCCTGACGCAATGCTTTCAAGATCCCCAGGCCGAGCTCAACCACATCTCGGTAGGCCGTTTGCGTACAAGTCCAAGTAGAAGTAGAAGCTTACAGCACGTGACGTCAATGCGGTCTCTACAGCTAGACGCCCCCCAATATTTGCGTTGGTCAGAAACGCCCATCACTTTCGACCGCGTAGATCACCCTATCGGTCTCAACCCAGGATGCTACCCACTATCCTTGACCCGGTCGTCAAAAATATCAAGTTGAAAGAAGGCCTCATAGACGGAGGACAGCGTGCTTAATACTCCTCTTCGCCAAGACCTGGATGAGATGAAAATCCCTCGTTCAGAAACTACGGCAGTACGGGCCCTTCCACGGGAAATTATTCCTAGCCTATCTCAACACTCCTCGGACAGATACCCTTGTCGGCACCTTCGGCACGCGTGATAACTTTGCACAGAAAACATCTGCTTCGAGGCCGCTGACTTCCAAACCGCGTACACACCCGATACTCGGACGACCGGTGCTCGCAAAATTTATGGCGATACCGCACATACCTACATGGGCTCAAGATGCTGGGCCAGCAGAGTCCTCTCCCTCCGCGCAGCGACGTCAAGCAAGTCTTCACCTACGACAAGGAGAGCTACGAGTTGGCACAATTGCAAGAGGCGGCAGTCAGACGCAACAACATTCGGCAAGCCGTCACAACTGAAGTCGAGGATGACCAAGTTTTGGCGAAAAAAGCAGCAAAGTTGGGAAATTCAGCGGACTCTACACGAAGAAGATCCCCCTAGCCCTTCTGACCTCCAAGACTGCTCTGTCAAGACCGGACTTGACCCCAAATAGGAAAGCACGCTCATCACCTTCGTCCAAGCCAACAAGGATATCTTCACAGGGAAACCGTCCGACATGCCGGGCGTACCAAGGGAGCTGATCGAGCACGCCCTCAATGTCAAGACAGACGCCAAACCGGTCAAGCAATGGCTACGGCGCTTCGCACAAGAACGAAAAGATGCTATTCGGGAGGAGATAACCAAGCTCCTCGTAGCGGGGTTCATCAAAGAGGTCTACAACCTGGACTGGCTAGCAAACCCAGTTCTGGTCCGAAAGAAAAACGGTAAATGGCGCATGTGCGTCGACTACACCGACCTAAACAAGTTGTGCCCCAAAGATCCATTTGGTCCTACCCAGAAATAGATTAGGTGGTGGATTCAACTGTGGGGTGTTAAACTTCTCAGCTTTCTCAACTATTACTCGGGATACCATCAAATCAGCCTAAAGGAGGAGGACTGCCTAAAGACGTCTTTCATCATACCATTTGGCGCATATTGCTACATCACTATGCCATTCGGTTTGAAAAATGCTGGAGCAACGTATCAAGGAGCAATTCAGCGGTGTCTACACACTCAGATCGGGCGCAACGTGGAGGCCTACGTCAACGACGTGGTGATCAAGACCAAGTCCAAAGAAGACCTCATCATTGACCTGGAAGAAACCTTCCAAAATCTTCGAAGATTCAAGATGAAGTTGAATCTAGAAAAGTGCACCTTCGGTGTGCCATCCGGCAAGCTACTCGCCTTCATCGTCTCGCATTGCGGCATCGAGGCCAACCCGGAGAAAGTCAAAGCAATCATGAACATGGCACCCCCGACTAGCCAGAAGGACGTCCAGAAGCTGACAGGCTGCATGGCCGCACTCAGCTAGTTTATTTCCTGACTAGGCGAATGGGGTACGCCATTTTTCAAGCTATTGAAGAAAGTAGACAATTTCCTATGGACTTCCCGAAGCCAGCAAGCCTCGAAATTTCAAGAAATTTCTCACATCACCCCCCGTGTTGGCGTCACCAATGCCCCAAGAACCATTAATGTTGTACCTAGTGGCAACCACTCAGGTAGTTAGCATGGTGCTGGTGGTCGAGCGATCTGAACCGGGTCACATACAGAAGATACAACGGCTAGTCTACTTTGCCAGCGAGGTCCTAGCCGACTCAAAAATGAGATATCCGCAGGTCCAGAAGCTACTATACGGCCTACTCATCACTGTCCAGAAGTTGGTGCATTATTTCCAAGCGCATCAAGTCATGGTGGTCACATCATATCCACTCGGGATGTCCGGCATAATCGCGAGGCCACCGGCCAAATTGCTAAATGGGCGCTCGAGTTGATGGCGTTCGACATCATCTTTCAGCCACGGATAGCAAACAAATCGCAAGCTCTAGCTGACTTCGTGGCCGATTGGACAGAAGTTCAGACGCCTACATCAACAGCGAAGCTAGAGTACTAGACAATGTACTTCGACGACTCTCTACAGATCGCCGGCGCCGAGTGTGGGTGCCATGGGCCCCGGGTACCTCATGACAAGCATATGGGCCACTCGCATAGAGGATGGGCCTAGCCTTGTAATTAGAGATATAGCTAAATTCGGCAGACTTCGCCTTGTATAGAAAGGAATATACAGTCCTAGTTGGGTGCGTTATATCTCTAAGGGGAGATCTCCTAGTCGTAATCTGATGGGGACTCCTACCTTGTAACCCTGTCCCCCAGTATATAAGGGGAGGCAGGGCGCCCCATGAGGGCAGGTGCACACAAGTTCATCAGAACCACCACCGTATATCCTCAAAGGAATACATACAAACTGGACGTAGGGTATTACCTCACATCGAGGGCCTGAACCAGTATAAAATCTCCCTGTGTTCCTTTGCAATCCACCGAGTTTCCATCCGCCGAGTAGCCCCATATATTTATTGCCAGTGTAAAACATCGACAGTTGGCGCGCCAGGTAGGGGATGGCAAGCCTTTCCGACTTACGTTCTGGATGCAAGCTGGTCTTCATTAAAATTGGGGATGCAGGTATCTTACTCGGGTACACCTGACCACGCCGTGGATTTATTTTCATAAAGTGGTACTTGGCCTACATGCGTGGCCATCAGTTGCCATGAGCAACATTATTCCCGCTGACATGACGTGGAAGAGTCTAACTTTCGAGTAGTGCACTACTCGGGAGAGACTATAAAATTCTCATTCCTGCTGACATGATGCGGAGGAGTCTAACTTTCGAGTAGCATACTACTCGGGAAAGACTATAAACATTCTTCCAGCTGACGAGCTGAAGAGTCTAACTTCCGAATGGGACGCCACTCGGGAAAGACTATAAACCCTTTTCCAGCTGACATGAAGCTGATGAGTCTAATTTTCGAGTAATATATTACTTGGGAAAGACTATAAATAATCATCCCGGCTGACATGATGCCGACAAGTCTGATTTTCGAGTAGTATACTACTCGGGAAAGACTATAAACACCCCCTTTCCAGCTGACATGACGCTGAAGAGTCCCATATGCGAGTAACATCCTACTCGGCAAGACTATAAACATACATTCCGACTGACATGAAGTCGAAGAGTCCTACATACGAGTAGTTCCCTGCTCGGCAAGACTATAAATTATATTCCGGTTGACATGATACCGAAGAGTCTCATGTACCAGTAGTAATATACTCGGGAAAGACTACAAGGTTAAAGATCTTTGACTTCATGTTTAATTGTTTTCACAATTAAGCACAAAGTCGGGGGCTACACCTAATAGGTGCGCCTATTCGGCGCACACTATTCCAACATATACATCGAGCCCTTCATAGCCTCGCTGCCAGCTGACATGAAGCAGGACTCGGGAGAAGCAGCACTCAGACAAAGAGTACTCGGGAGCAATGCACTCGGGAAGACTTCACCGTGGAGGATGAGCACTCGGCATCAGCTGTGACTCAACTATGAAGGTCTCGGGGGCTACTGTGGGTGCCATGGGCCCCGGATACCTCATGACAAGCATATGGGCCACTCGGATAGAGGATGGGCCTAGCCTTGTAATTAGAGATATAGCTAAATTCGGCAGACTTCGCCTTGTATAGAAAGGAATATACAGTCCTAGTCGGGTGCGTTATATCTCTAAGGGGAGATCTCCTAGTCGTAATCCGATGGGGACTCCTACCTTGTAACCCTGTCCCCCAGTATATAAGGGGAGGCAGGGCGCCCCATGAGGGCAGGTGCACACAAGTTCATCAGAACCACCACCGTATATCCTCAAAGGAATACATACAAACTGGACGTAGGGTATTACCTCACATCGAGGGCCTGAACCAGTATAAAATCTCCCTGTGTTCCTTTGCAATCCACCGAGTTTCCATCCGCCGAGTAGCCCCATATATTTATTGCCGGTGTAAAACATCGACACCGAGGCCGGCATCATCTTGACGTCCCCCAGTGGCGAAAAACTCAAGTACATTCTCCAGATCCACTTCTCGGCTTCCCACAATGTCACCGAGTATGAGGCAGTCATCCACGGGTTCCATATTGCTATATCACTCGGCATCCACCGACTGGTTGTGCGAGGAGACTCTCAACTTGTGGTCAACCAAGTCATGAAAGACTGGACATGTCTCGACGATACCATGGTGGCGTACTGTCAGGAGGTCTGAAAGTTGGAAAACAAGTTCGACGGGCTGGAGATAACACATGTCCTACGACAATACAATGATGTTGTACATGAATTGGCAAACATGGGATCCAAGCGAGAAGCGATGCTGACAGGGATCTTTGTCAAGCAACTCATGGAGCCGGCAGTCAAGAAGAAACTAGTACCAGAGCAGTCGGGAGGCGAACCTACCCGGCAACAGACAAAGTACTGAACATATGTCAAGATTGGCGGACTCCTATTCTCAAATTCCTCTTGGACGATGAGCTCCCAGATAATCACAGTCAAGCCGAATAGATCAAACATCGAAGGAAGAGTTTCCTCGTCATCGGAGAAGACCTGTATCGAAGAAGTGCATCCGATGTCCTCATGCGCTGCGTCACACCCGACGAGGGCAAGTAGATTCTGCAATCGATCTACTCGGGCATATGTGGCAACCATGCCGCATCCAGGACGTTAGTCGGAAAGGCTTACCGTCAAGGATTTTTCTGGCCAACAGCAGTAACAGATGCAAAAGACATTGTTCGCACATGCGAGGGTTGCCAGTTCTATGCAAGGCAAACAAACCTCCTAGCCCAAGAACTCCAAACAATCCCAATCTCTTGGCCCTTTGCAGTATGGGGGCTTGACAGGTCGGGCCTTTTAAGAAAGTGCCAAGAGGGTTCACACACTTGTTCATCGCAGTGGATAAATTCACCAAGTGGATTGAGGCAAAACCCGTTGCTACAATAACAGCGGCACGAGCAAAGGACTTCATCATGAGTATACTATACCGATTCGGGGTTCCTAACCGCATCATAACGGACAATGGTTCTCAGTTCACGGGCGGCGTCTTTCAAGATTTCTGTGACGACTTCAGCATCAAAATCTGTTATGCTTCTGTGGCACACCCGTGGAGCAATGGGCAGGTTGAGCGTGCCAATGGCATCGTTTTACAAGGCATCAAGACAAGGATATTCGACCAACTACAACCATACGCAGGCCGGTGGGTACAAGAACTCCCATCTGTTCTCTGGTCTCTAAGAACCATGGTTAGTTGGGCAACAGGGCAATCCCCTTTCTTTATGGTCTATGGGGCTGAGGCTGTGTTACCAACCGAGTTAGAGTTCGGCTCTCCACCAGTTCGAGCTTACTCAGAAGACAAATCCAACAACACCCAATTGGTCAAACTAGATCAGTTAGAAGAAGCGAGGGATATCGCAACAATCCAGTCAGCAAGGTATCTTCAAGGCCTCCATCGCTACCACAATCGCAATATCCGTGGCCATGCCTTTTTGGTCGGAGATCTCATCTTGAGAAAGATACAAACCACCAATGACAGGCATAAACTATCCCCAATATGGGAAGGGCCATTCATTATAGCCGAGGTTACGTGGCCAGGCGCCTACCGACTACAGACCGATGACGGTGCCCTCATCGGCAACTCATGGAATATAGAACAGCTACGTCCTTTCTATACCTGAGTTTTATACTTTTCCATATGTACAGTTTTTCTCTGACTCACTACGCTGCTTGTTCCAACCGTGTAGTGAGTCGGGGGTTGCATGTATTATATATGCTTTGTCAAATAATATACGAGCCTGTTTTACATAAGTTATGAAGTTTTGCAACGACTTTGTCATGTTTGCCCGAGTACAGCTTCCTACGGTGAACGATTTTATTAAGTTCCTATAGACTGACTCAGTGCATACCATATAGTCAGGTAAAGCTAATGATAACTAAGTAAGAACTCAGGGCTTGGCGGCATTGCACATATATTTACACATGTCCTTACAAAAAGTTTATATACACCGACTGCATGATGGACTGTTCTTACATACCCAGGTCTCGGGTGATCACCTCTGCAGTCGGCCTCGCCTGGGCCTCCTCAGGTGTCGTCTCCTCGGCGAATCCCTCCCTGATGGCTTCAATATTTGCCCTAGGGTAGATTGACTTGGTCATCACCAGGGTTTGGGCCACGCCAATGACAGCATGCTCATCCGGGTACCTCTTCAGGGTACTCGGTGCTTCGTTAAGGCGTGCCTGCACTTGGGAGATCGTGTTGGAGCTGGTTCCCACGTAGTGAGGATCCATGATGTCAAGGAGCCCTTTCGTGGACTCGGCAAGGATCTCCTGTGACTCCTTGACAATCTTTATCTCCTTTGCAAAAGCCTGAACCTGGATTTGGGCATTGGCTCTAGCAGGTGCCTGAGTTCATCAACAAGTAAACTTGTTAGGCAACACTATAGACAGAGTACTCAATGGATTGGTTAAGGTCATTATCAGAGGGAAAACTTACTTTCATAGTCATCCTCCCACTTGGCTTTGGCCTTCTCCAGTTCAGCCTTTTCCTTCTCGAGCTTGGCGTTGGCCTTCTTCAAGTTGGCCTTCTCTTTCTCAAGCTGGGCCTTGGCCCTTGTCAAGTTGGCCTTGTCTTTTTCAAGCCCGGCCTTGGCTCTCTCTGCCTCCCTCAGCTTGGCTTCTCCCCCTGTTTGGGTCTTCAGCTCGGCTTCGAGGGCTGCGCATCAGAATAGTCAAGTACTCAGCGTTGCAGCCAAGACACAACTGGGCAGTCGGGAAATAATATAGCTAGAGAAATATACTAAGGGCTCAGTCGGGAAGACGTATTCAGGAGACTTACTTCCAATCTTCTTGGCTTGGTCCCAATTTTCTTCCCTGAGCTGAGTAACGGCTCCCCTCAGCCAAGATTCCCTCTCCTGGCTGCGCCGTTCCACTTCGGCCATTAAGGCCCGGAGCTGGTCCAATTCTTGAAGCTGGGGGCAAGCTGGGTCAGGACCTCGTTCATTTGCTCCGCGCGGTCGTCGATCTTCTGCTCGGATATCTGTCTTATCCACCAGGTATTGAAGATATATCCTTATAAGGGTCACAAGCTGGTCTTCATCAAGATTGGGGATGTAGGTATCTCTCAAGTACACCTGACCACATAATGGACTAAATTTCATAAAGTGGTACTCAGCCTAAATTCTTGACCAACAGTTGCCATGAGCAAATCTCTTTCTATCCGACATGACACTAAGGAGTCTAACTTTTGTGTAGTGTATTACTCGAGAGAGACTATAAATATTTCTATCAGCTGACATGAAGCTGAGAAGTCTAACTTCCGAGTGGGATGCCACTCGGTAAAGACTATAAACACCTTTTTCAGCTGACATGAAGCTGAAGAGTCCCATATACGAGTGGCATGCTACACGGCAAAGACTATAAACTATATTCCAGTTGACATGATACCGAAGAGTCTCATATACCAGTAGTATACTACTCGGGAAAGATATAAGGTTAAAGATCTTTGACTTTATGTTTAATTGTTTTCACAATTAAGCACAAAGTCGGGGGCTACACCTAATAGGTGTGCCTATTCGGTGCACACTATTCATACATCTACATGGAGCCCTTCATAGCCTCACTGCCAGCTGACATGAAGCAGGACTCGGGAGGAAGACGCACTCGGATAAATAGTACTCAGGAGCAATGCACTCGGGCAATCTTCACCGTGGAGGATGAGCACTCGGCATCAGCTGTGACTCAACTATGAAGGTCTCAGGGGCTACTGTGGAGGCCATAGGCCCCGGGTACCTCATGACAAGCATATGGGCTACTCGGATAGAGGATGGGCCTAGCCTTGTGATTAGAGATATGATAGAACCCAGCAGACTTTGCCTTGTACGATAAGGAATATACAGTCCTAGTCGGGTAGGTTATATCTCTAAGAGGAGATCCCTTGGCTGGAGTCCGACTGGGATTCTTACCTTGTATCCCTGTCCCCCAGTATATAAGGGGAGGCAGGGCGCCCCATGAGGGCAGACCAACACAAATCCTTAAAGGAATAACACCACAATTGGATGTAGGGTATTACCTCACATCGAGGGCCTGAACCAGTATAAACCTCCCCATGTTCCTTTGCAATCCACCGAGTTTTGATCCGCTGAGTAGCGCCATATTCATATTGCCGGTGTAAAACATCGACAAAGAGTTGTACATATGGCAGCTAATGAGTTAGCAGAGATGAAGAAGCAGATACAAGAGTTGCAAGAGAAAGGTTTTGTGAGGTCTAGCTCATCACCATGGGGAGCCCTAGTTATTTTTGTTGAAAAGAAAGATGGGACGAAGAGAATGCGCGTTGATTATTGTTGCTTGAATGATGTAACCATCAAGAACAAGTATCCTTTGCTACAGATTGATGATCTCTTTGATCAGATGAAAGGAGCAGGTGTATTCTCCAAGATTGATCTTAGATCAGGGTATCATCAGCTTAGGATCAGACCCAAGGATATCCCTAAGACGACGTTTTCCACTAGATATGGGCTCTATGAGTACACAATTATGTCTTTTGGGTTGATGTAATGCCTAGAAATTCAACACCAAAATTCTAAACATTCATGTGTATTAAATCCCTGTCCAGGACAGCCAGGGTACACAAACCAAGTTGCCATACAGAGTGCGTCTTACAAACAGAGTAAAATTATATTACATAAATGTAGCGGAGAAAGGGAAATAAAGTCTATAGACAGCGGGCCCAGTAGCAACTTCCATCCCACAAGTACCTTGACGGCGGAGCCAGCCTATTCCTCAGGACGATCCTCGTCAGACGTGTTCTCCAACACTGAGAGGGGGAAAGGGAAGCAAGGCTGAGTACCACCCACAGTACTCAACAAATCACACCCACAATTATGCATATGCACGGGAAGTAAAGGTAGGCTAGGGTTTGATTTGCGTAAGAGCAGCTGCAAACAATAGGGGTTCACAAACAGTAAAAGGTTGATTAATTTAGCAATATTAATTCTCCACCGATTAATGTTACCCCACGTTAACCAGGCCCAACCATCCCTTACTGGTTAACGTTACACCACGTTAACCAAACTCCACTGATGAACGCTACACCACGTTCACCAGACTCCTCTAATTAACGTTACACCACGTTAACCGGACTCCACTGATTAACGTTACACTATGTTAACCAGTCTCCCCTGATTAACATTACACCATGTTGACCAGGCCGCACTGACGAACGCTACAGCATGTTCACCAGGCGTCACTGATGAACATTACACCATGTTCACCAGTCTCCACCGATTAACATTACACCACGTTAACCGGCCTCCACCAATCAACGTTACACCACATTAACCGGACTCCAGACCTTCCACCCGAACCATACCAGTTTCATAAAGCCAGATTAATTATCTAAAGGTGAGTCTAATCACAGTGAGTCTTGACCAATGTGCCCATAACCGCGGACGTGGCTATTCGAATAGATTTAACTCCGATTAGAGGTGTACAACTTTACCCACAAGGCACAACCCCACACACGTTCCCGTGTGCCGGTGCATCACCACGATACCCCGTGAGAGGCTGTGACAAGACCATTCACACAACCTCTCCCTAACCATCCACACCACGCTGAGGATGCAACTGCCGACAGGGCACACCATATAGGCCAGGCTACCCCCCTTGCACCTGGGTGAATCCAGAAGCCGATCAACCCTACCCCAGGCCGACCCAACTCCATCATGCCCACCCTCATCTCCGGTGCCTAGGAGAGGGAGAAGAAATGCTACAAGCCTAGCCGTTGCCCACGCTGGCTTGTGGAAAGTACGAGTAATTGCCCAAGTGGTTCCCGCAAACCGGTCCTTAATTGCCATGGGTGCGACAAGCAGAACCATACACCCACAGCCCACCATTTAGGTCCAATTTTAGTAATTTGACATTAGCCTATCCAAAGTTCCATTTTTCCGACATCGAGTCGAATCAATTAAAAAGATAATATTTAATTCCCAGGTGAGCTATGTTGCTAAGCATGGCTAAGCATCCTAAGAATAGTAATCTATTCATATTATTACCCAGGTGACAAGGATTCAAGTTTCAAAACTAAGGCACAGTCCTATCATTATATAGGTTATAACCCATCCACATGAAATATTGAAATAATGCTGTTTATTTAAGTAAACAAAGCAATTTATTGAAAAATGGGTACAAAATGATCAAGATTACAGTGCGACTTGCCTTTCTCTGGCTCGAGGTACTCCGCTACAACCTCGTAGTACACGGGAGAGTCACCGGCGTCGGATTCGATAACAAACAATGCACAAACAATTAAAAACAGCACATGTGGGCAATCAAACATGGGCAGAAAGTATTTTTAATGAATTCTTGGCATTTTTATGGATTTAATGAAATTTGAATGGACTTAATTGAAGTTCGTATGAATTAGTTATGAATTATTGAAGTTTTACTATTACTTCCAATGTAAAACTAATTACTAAACGATTTATTGCACAATTAAATGGTTTATTGCGTCACTGGACTGGGAAGCCGGTGCAGACAGGCGGGCCCCACCGGTCAGCAGCACACAGGAGGTGGCGCACGGTGGACTCGGTCCACCGAGCCAGAAACGAGTGCGCCACATGGCGCACACGTGGCGCCAACATGGGCGACCATGCGGGTGACCGACGGGCGGCCCTGATCTACCACCCGACAGATCGGACGTCCCTAGGGATGGTGGCCATAGCCGGCCATCCCAAGTGGGAGGCGGCGGCGTGCACGTGACCCAATGGTCGCCGGCCGCGACCACTCGGCTCGGCGGCGGGCACGCGAAGAGCGGAGAGGAACAGGGAAATGGCAAGGGGTCTCACCAGCAGCTCGTGGCAATGAGCGACGACGCGGGGATGATGGCAGTGAGGCAGGAGCGGTGGTGACTTCGGGACAGCGTCGGCAACAGAGCTTTGACGGCGGCAGACGAGCTAGAAGCGGCGGCCGAGATGTTCTGGAAGATGGGGAAGACAGGAAACAGGTTAGGACGGAGAAAGGAGGCGCGGCGCGGCAGAATTGGCCGGCCAGAGAGGAGACAGAGAGCCGAAGCTCACCGTGCATGAGGACGGAGCATTCCGGCGGGCTTCAGCTTCCACAGAGTGGCGGGCGACGAACTCATTGACATGGCGGCGACGATGGCGGTGGCGGTGTGGCTTGGCGGCATCTGGAACAGCGGCAAGCGATGGCCGGAGTTGGTGAAAGGTGGCAGAAGCTCGGGTGCACGGTGGCGGTGGTGTTTGAGGGCATAGGGAGGCTCGATATGCTGGGGAAAAGACGGAGGAGGCGAGGAAGCTTTTATGCTCGCGGGTGAGCGAGATCGAGGCCGTAATGGCTCAATCGTGCTTTGGATTGAGGGTAGCGGCGACGGGGTCATGCACACGATTCGCGTGCGAGAGGGGGCGAGTCCGCCGAAGAATGTGGGGGAGTGGGTGTGGACTCGGTCCACCCTTGTTTGAACTAGGAGCGAGCGCGCGGGGAGGCGGGATGCGGCGCCGATCGGATGGTGGAGGGAAAAATCCCCTCCTCCCAATTCGGACGGACCTAGGAGACGAAGCTGATAGGCGGTCCTGGCCTATCAGCGGGGAAATGCACGGGCACGCGGGCGAAGCAGCCTGACAGGTGGGCCCCGTAGCGCAGAGAGAGAGCGAGCGGGAGGAGCGGGACGGGCGGCTAGCAGGTGGGGTCAGGGCGCAGCGCGGCTGCATGCGGGCCGTGAGGAGGCCGGCGGCACAGTGCTGGGCCATGGCCCAGCCAGAGGAAAAGGAAGAAAAAGAGAAAACCGACGGAAAAGAAAATGGAAAATTATTTCCAGAGCAAAATTAATTCCGATAATCGTTTTTGATTTATTAAAAATAGTTCCTGTGCTCTGAAAATTCAGATAAAAATCCAGTTAATATATTTTGGCAAGAGGAACATAAGAAAAATATTCCTGGCCACAATAATTTATTATTTTGCATTTTTACACATTTAATTAATTCCCCTGGCCTTTTAAATTTATTTTTCTTGGGCATTTTCTCAGGTATAATTTAGTGTGGCTAAAATTTATGGTGTGACAGTTGACGAATGCCCTTGCCTACTTCATGAACATGATGAACAAGGTATTCATGGAATATTTGGACAAGTTTGTTGTTGTTTTCGTTGATGATATTCTTGTCTACTCCAAGGACAAGAAGAAGCACGAGCATCATTTGAGGCTTGTTTTGGAAAAAAGAAGAGAACACCAATTTGATGCTAAGTTCAGTAAGTGTGAGTTCTAGATGAAAGAAGTTGAATTCCTTGGACATGTTGTGACCATCGCTGGAGTTGCAGTTGATCCAAAGAAAGTGAGGATGGTTATCAATTGGCGGCCACCCAAGACCATGACCTAGGTTCGCAGTTTTCTTGATATGGCCAGCTACTATAGAAGATTCATAGAAGGCTTCTCAAAGGTTGCTCGTCCACTGACGTAATTGTTGAAGAAAGAGAAGAAGTGTGTGTGGACACTAGAGTGTCAGCGCAGCTTTCAAGCCCTGAAGAAGAGTTCGACATCAGCACCAGTGTTGGTTTTGCCCGATATCCACAAAGGGTTTCACATCTACTGTGATTGTCGATGTTTTACACCAGCAATATAACTATAGGGCTACTCGGCGAGGGGAAACTCAATGGATTGCAGAGGAATGCAAAGAGATTTTATACTGGTTCATGCCCTTGATGTGAGGTAATACCCTACATCCAGTTGTGGTGTTATTCCTCTGAGGAGTTGTGTCGATCAATGATCTTGTGCCCTCATGGGGCACCTTGCCTCCCCTTATATACTGGGGGACAGGGGTATAAGATAAGAATCCCAGCTAGATACGGCCAAGGGATTTCCTTCTTAGAGATATACCTTACCCGGCTAAGACTGAACATTCCTTATTATACAAGGCAAAGCCTACCGGGTGCTATCATATCTCTAACTACAAGACTCGGCCTAGCCTCCATCCGAGTGGCCCATATGCTTGTGATGAGGTACCCGGGGCCCATGGCCTCCACAGTAGCCCCTGAGACCTTCATAGTTGAGTCACAGCTGATGCCGAGTGCTCATCCCCCACGGTGAAGATTGCCCGAGTGCATTGCTCCCGAGTACTCTTTGTCCGAGTGCTTCTTCTTCCCGAGTCCTGCTTCATGTCAGCTGGCAGTGAGGCTATGAAGGGCTTCATGTAGATATATGAATAGTGTGCACCAAATAGGCACACCTATTAGGTGTAGCCCCCGACTTTGTGCTTAATTGTGAAGACAATTAAACATAAAGTCAAAGATCTTTAACCTTGTAGTCTTTCCCAAGTAGATTACTACTGGTATGTGAGACTCTTCGGTATCTTGTCAACCGGAATATGATTTATAGTCTTGCCGAGTAGCATGCCACTCGTATACGGGACTCTTCAACTTCATGTCAGCTAGAAAAGAGGGTTTATAGTCTTTCCCGGGTGGCGTCCCACTCGGAAGTTAGACTCATCAGTGTCGTGTCAGCTGGAAAAGTAATTTATAGTCTCTCCCGAGTAGTGCGCTACTAGGAAGTTAGACTCTTCAGTGTCATGTTGGCTGGAATAATGTTGCTCATGGCAACTGGTGGCCAAGCATGTAGGCCGAGTACCACTTTATGAAAATTAATCCATTGTGTGGTCAGGTGTACTCGAGAGATACCTGCATCCCCAATTTTAATGAAGACTAGCTTGTGATCCTTATAAGGATATATCCTCGACACCTAGTGGATAAAACAGATACCCAAACATATATGTTTGGCAAATAGGCCTTTATGAAGCATACCTGTTTACCTCATCGGTTCCTGTTGGTAGCACTAGCACAACGATTTTAACACAGCCCACGAGCAGCCCATTATGAGCGTGCTACTGTAGAAACTTATATCTTGGTGGCCCAGTACCGACTGCGTAAACCTAAGCCCATTAGTCGGAATCGGCTCTATAAAGGCTGCGGGAGAGAGAAAAAGATTCCTTCATCTTCACCAAAGCGACCAATCGTTTCATCTTCTGCCTCCGCACCGAAATTTCGCCTCCTGCTTTGCTAGGGCTCACTACTGCTCACTGTTCCCCACTAGAACTCGGGTGATTTCGATCCTTCTCGTCAATTCCAAGCCTCCAATCGCATTTCCCCCAAATTTCTCCACCCCAATCATGCCGAGAGCCTCGAATCCTGCGGGTGCGTTGGAGAATGCCTGGCCGACTTCAGATTGCGGCTCGGTGAAGCTGAAGCTCCTAGAGAGTCAATTGAAGCTACAAGGCTAGGGCGTTATCCACTGGCATCCGGCCAAGGGTGAGTCAATTCCAAACCCCCAATTCGGCGAAACTGTCGTCTTTGCCTCTTTTTTGACCGGGGTTTGTTTCTTCCCTCTTCCGCGTTCTTTCGCCGTGTCCTTGGCTTCTACGGATTGGAGTTGGTGAATTTAAATCCCAATTCAATCCTTCAAATCTCCATATTCATGACTCTTTGCGAGTTCTTCTTGGGTGTGGAACCCTACTTCAACCTCTTCAGACATTTGTTCCATGTCAAACCCCAGCCCTCCAAGAATAATGTTCAGGTGATTGGTGCGGCTGGTCTTCAGTTGAGGGGCGAGAGGAAGAAAACATATATCGATCTTCCCTTGAAATCCTCCTTGAAAGGTTGGCATAAGGAGTGTTCTACTGTTCTAACCTGGAACCCTCCCTGCCTCCGTTCACTGGCTCGCCACCAGTAGTCTCATCCAATTGGTCTTCCGATCCAACCTTTGAGGAGATGGGCCAAGTGCATCAATTGCTGGAGAAACTGGCGAAATTCAAGCGAGCTGGCTTAACTGGGTTCTAGGTGGCCAGGCATTTTCTGAACCGGCGTGTGCAGCCGCTGAAGCTGAGGAGCGCATTCGGCTGGGATTACCAAGGGAAACATGACCCTGACCGAGAAAGCCACGAGTCGGCTGACCAGCAGAAGGTGACTGAAACCTTATTCGGTTATTTCTCCAGCGGGGTAATTGAGACCGAGGACGCAAAACGCACCATCGCAACTTATAACCACAATCGGCCCCGCCCCGAGGTAACCTTCGTCCTTCTTCTGTAATGAGTGCCTATGAACATGTGTCTATAATTGCCCAGCATTGTTTGATGTATGTTGTTGAACTATCTGTAGTGGTGCGAGGAGTTTGATGATGACTCCCGCCCGTTGTCGGCCACGAAGTCGAAGAAGAGGCCGAGAAGTCCTTCCACCGCCCAACCTGACTCCAAGAGAGCAGGGAAAAGGCTTGTTATAGACTAGGGCAAGAAGGTTGTGACGCCGAGTGCCGTAGCCGGGAGTCTGAGAATAAAGAACACCACGTCGCAGCACCCAGGGCATCAAGCCCCAGGCCAGGGCCAGTATGGCCAAGCTCAACCTCGTCGAGCCCGGCAAGAATGCCGCCGAGTACGCGGTCCGAGCAAGCGCTGCCAAGTACCCGAGTGCCCGAGCCGGCCGCATCACGAGCAGGGCCGACTCAGGCGACAACGCCACCACTAATTGCCACGCTGATTGGATCAATAGCCGGCCGCAGCGCACCACCAGGGCCTGGATCACCCGGAGGGAAGCTTAAGTTCTCCAAGAGGTAAGTTGCTCCGGATCTTCTGAAAATCTTGTCTGGCGTAGTGGTGCCGTGTTGACGTCTGACTTGTTACACAAAAAGCGAGCCGATATCGATCTCAAGGACGCCACTCCGGCCACTCCTGTTGTAGAACCAGCCCTAGCCGAGCCAGTGCCAGCGAGCACACCTGCTGAGCCGGCGACGATCCCTGTTGCAGGAACTGGGACGGTCCCTACTGCAGGGCCGCCAACGCCGGCCGACCAAGGTGTAGTTGTTGAAGCTGCTGCTCCAGCCCCTGAGCCAAGCCCTGACGCCCCAGAGCCGGCCACTGACGCCCTAGGGCCAGCCCCTGATGCCCCAGAATTAGCCCCGGAGGCCCCCGAGGCCGCTGAGGTGGGGGCTAGGACCCCGTCTCCGTCTTGGTCGTTGTCGTCGTCGTCATCCTCGGCGCCATCGGTGGAGAGAGTGGACCTCCCCAGGCTCGAAGCTCCTCCAGGAAGTTCCCAAGAACCTTCCGTTGGACGGACTCCAGCGGGGAGGCGAAGAAACACAAGCTTGATGAAGCGGCTGCGCGGAAGGAGTGCGAAAATTTCCTTCACGCTGCGATTGCCGCGTCCGAGGGGGCTCGAGTAAGGCCTTCATTGTGACGGGTTTCTGTCTATCTTTGTTACTCGGATGCCTTGATAGTTACTCCTGCTTTACTTTGTTTTTGCTCTGAGTAGAAGATCGTTGATCGGTTAGAGCAGATGAGCGAGATTCTGACCCAGCTAGCTCCCGGGCTCCAGGAACTGCAACAGCTCTAGGACTTAAAAGCCGAAGTGGAGCAGCGCAGCCAAGAGAAGGAGACTTGGCTTTGGGAAGCTGTCGCTATGCTCAGAACTGAAAATTGGGACCAAGCCAAGAGGATTAGAGGTACATCCCCTGAATACATCCTCCCGACTGAGCCCTTAGTATTTTTCTCCAGCTGGGTCATTCTCCAACTGCCCTGTTGTGCCATGACTGCAATCTGGGGTATTTGACCACTCTGACGTGCAGCCCTCGAAGCCGAGCGGAAGGCCCGAACAGAAGGAGAATCCAGGCTGGAGGAGGCCGAAAAAGCCAAGGCCGACCTGACAAAGGCCAATGCCGAGCTCGAGCAAGAGAGGGCTGGTTTGAAGAAGGCCAACACCGAGCTCGAGAAGGAAAGAGTCGAACTAGAAAAAACCATCGCCAAGTGGGAGGCTGACAACAAAAGTAAGTCTCCATCCTGACTGTGATCTTAGCCAATCCTTTAGTTAATCTATCTGTGGTTTTGCCTAATAAGTTTACATGGTTGTGAACCTAGGTAGCTGCTAGAGCCAATGCCCAGATCAAGTTTCAGGCCTTCGCGGCGGAGATAAGAGTTGTCAAGGAGGCACGGGAGACCCTCAGTGAGTCTGTGAAAGGGCTCCTTGACATAATGGATCCTCGTTGTGGGTGCCATGGGCCCCAGGTACCTCATGACAAGCATATGGGCCACTCGGATAGAGGATGGGCCTAGCCATGTAATTAGAGATATAGCTAGATTCGGCAGACTTCGCCTTGTATAGAAAGGAATATACAGTCCTAGTCGGGTGCGTTATATCTCTAAGGGGAGATCTCCTAGTCATAATCCGATGGGGACTCCTACCTTGTAACCCTGTCCCCCAGTATATAAGGGGAGGCAGGGCGCCCCATGAGGGCAGGTACACACAAGTTCATCAGAACTACCATCGTATATCCTCAAAGGAATACATACAAACTGGACGTAGGGTATTACCTCACATTGAGGGCCTGAACCAGTATAAAATCCCTCTGTGTTCCTTTGCAATCCACCGAGTTTACATCCGCCGACTAGCCCCATATATTTATTGCCGGTGTAAAACATCGACAGTTGGCGCGCCAGGTAGGGGACTCGGCGCGATGTACATCTACAAGCTCGATGGATCCAGCAACCGGAGTCGACGGCGGCAAATTCTCTCCCGGAGATACAATCTCATTCGGAAGCCTCGACTTCGTCGCCGACATGTTCAGCAATCTCAGCTTGGCCGATTCGGACTCGACCCGATCTGCCAGGGAACCAGCCGACTCCGCGCCAGTCGGCTTACACGATACTGCAGTAATCTTTCATGACATGCTGCGGCGATCTCCAATACGCCCGAGTCCAGGGACAACTCTTTCTTCGGTGTTCGACTCGGACTCGGTTTTGAGCCGGCCGAGATCGGGCCAAAAAAGGAAGAGATCGTCAATTTCCCGTTCGGACTCGGCGATGCCGCGGATATCTACGATCTACATCCGACGCGGCAAACTCGATCCTCTGGAGTTCGACTCGGATACGGCCCCGAGCTGCTCGAGATCGGATCTAGGGAGGTCGGAGTTGTAATCAGCCCCATCAACTATTCCGACTATGACTCTCAGTCGGACTACGACTCCCAGTCGGATTCCGACTCTAAGTCGGACAGCAGTTCGGCAAGCTTCTCCCCGCCACGAGAAATCTTCATGGCATCCAAAGGCTCTACTTCTACTCAGGAATCACGCCGACTATGCGAGCAGCAAGAGGAGGAAGCCTGCCGACTACAAGAACAACAGGAGGAAGAAGCAAGACGCCTGCACGCCCGCAACGACGGCCTACGCAGGGCTGGGCGAACCGCTCAGCAACAAGCCCTCCAAACAAAAGTCGGCGACCACGACGTCTTCGTCACGCCACAGCAGAACGTTGTGGCCGCCGCAACCCTACTGGACATGGTCCAGCTTGGGCCTGATCACCAGGCCACCCCGACGATCGCAAGGATAAAAGCCATGCTTACCGCTGCTGCATGTCAGCAGCACCAACAGTCGGGCAACACACTCGTACTGACCAGTCGGTCAACTTCCCCAGCGGCAGTCTCATCCACCTCAAAGCGACGTCGAGCGGCCAGCTCTAGTCGGCAGCACGCGGAGTCACGCCAGACGTCACTCGGCAACCGCAACAACCGGCAACGTCAAAGCAACCGTCGGGACAACCAGGACCTCCGAGACCGACTACGGTGCCACCTTCAGCAAGACATCAATGCTCGGCGCCGCAAACGAGAAGATGATGAGCAACGCCAACCAGAAGACGAGAACGAGCATTTCGGCCTCCACCACGAGCGGTTTCGCCGCCGTAGTCGGGGTCGGAGTCCTCATGAAGACGAAGGCATACCGGCCTTCACTCAGCGGCTACAACAGGTCGACTGGCCGTCGAGTTTCAAGCCTATAGGCATCAACAAATACGATGGCAAGACCAATCCCGAGTCTTGGCTCACGGTCTATACTACGGCAATCCGAGCAGCTGGAGGAGATCACAAAGTCATGGCTAACTACCTCCCAGTCGCTTTAGCCGACTCAGCGAGGACATGGCTAACAGGACTTCCCAAGCAATCAATCAGCTCATGGGCAGAACTCCGAGAACGCTTCATCGCCAACTTCCAGGGAACTTACGAGAGATCATCTTCCGAGTACGACTTATATCAGTTGCATCAAAGGAAGAACGAGTCTCTTCGTGGCTTCATCAAGAGGTTCTCTGAGAAGAAAAATTCAATCCCTAACGTCAAGGATGAGGTCGTCATCGCCGCCTTTCGAAAAGGAGTCAAAGACACCTCGTTCATCGACAAATTCACACGGAAGCCTCCCAACTCTGTCAAGGCTTTATTCGACATGGCAAACAAATACGCCGACTCAGCCCACGCTGTTGCTGAGGCCCTTGAAGATAAAAAGGCATCCTGACAGAAGAAGCGGGAGGGCACCAACGACGCGGTCCCGACTAAAGCCGGGAATCGCAAACGCAAGTCAGACGGCTTCATTGTGGCAGTCGGTCACAATCGTCTTCGACTTTCAACAACTGAAGATTATCAGAACAACAAGTGACATGCTCGGGGGCTCATAAGCTCAAACGCAAGGATGGCATCCCCACTCCGAAATACCGAACAACTAAGTCGCTTCCTGATAAATATTTCTTCACTCGGCCTTGCCAATGCTACTTACACCTAATAGGCGCACAAGCTGCACTCTTCTCTGTTTTTGCTCTTAAATGATTGCAAAAGTACTCAAGTAGCATAAATCCTAATCCGTGAAACTTTGCTCCATGAAAGATGAACTCAAGTCACCCAAAACGCGTGTCTGGGAAAGAGCCATGAGCCAACTCCCGATGCTAGGGGGTTATGACTAGTCGGGCAGAGTGCTTAAACGTAAGGGATCAACTACTCGGGGAAATTAATATCAATAAGAGGAAGAACATGAATTTACATATATTGTAAAATACATTTTATTCGGATGATTGTTTTCATCATCAGATGCTACTCATCCGATATCTTTATATCGCAGGCCCAGCTCCAGATACGCGTGACAGGAACTCAGGGCTGTGAGCCTATCTCCTACGCTCGGGGGCTGGACAAGTCTGCCAAAATACACTCGGGATGCTCCATGAGGGCTACTTACCGAGTACTTGCGCCAGTCGGGACGTCATCTTCCCCGGCTACGCTCCATGAGAGCTGACAACCGACTTCCGGCACTAGTCGGGGGTCGTATATCACTCGGCTGGGTGAGGTACGCCCCATGAGGGTCGCTAGCCGAATCCTATGCTAATGCAAGGTTCGGGTACCTCGCTTGGCTATAACTCTGTTGGGTAGGGTATGCCCCATGAGGGTCGCTAGCCGAATCCTATGCTAATGCAAGGTTCGGGTACCCTGCTTGGCTCTTCTGAAGTCAGAGAAGACTTACATCGTCAAAGCGCATCCGGAGTTCTCATGCACTGCGTCACACCTGAGGATGGCAAGCAGATCCTGCAACATACCTGCTCGGGCACCTATGGCAACCAGGCTGCATCCAGAACATAAGTCGGAAAGGCTTGCGAATAAGGATTTCTCTGGCTGATTGCGGTTATCGACACCAAAAAACTAATCCTGACAGGCGATGGATGATTCTTCTATAGAGCTATGCCGGATAGGACGGCTCAGGCCGGCTTATTTGGTAACAGCCACCAAGATATGAGTTCCTACAGTAGCATGCTCCATGTGGGCCACCCGCAGGCTGAGTTGAAATTATAGCGCTGGTGCTACCAACAGGAGCCGATGAGGTAAACAGATATGCTTTATGAGAGCCTTATTGCTAAACATATATGTTTGGGTATCTGTTTTATCCACCATGTCTCGAGGATATATCCTTATAAGGATCACAAGCTGGTCTTCATTAAAATTGGGGATGCAGGTATCTTTCTCGAGTACACCTGACCACGCCATGGATTTATTTTCATAAAATGGTACTCGGCCTACATGCGTGGCCACCAGTTGCCATGAGTAACATTATTCCAGCCGACATGACGCTGAAGAGTCTAACTTTCGAGTAGTGCACTACTCGGGAGAGACTATAAATTTCTCATTCCCGCTGACATGATGCGGAGGAGTCTAACTTTCGAGTAGTATACTACTCGGGAAAGACTATAAACATTCTTCCAGCTGACGAGCTGAAGAGTCTAACTTCCGAATGGGACGCCACTCGGGAAAGACTATAAACACCTTTTCCAGCTGACATGAAGCTGACGAGTCTAACTTTCGAGTAGTACACTACTTGGGAGAGACTATAAACCTTCTTTTCCCGCTGACATGACGCGGATGAGTCTAACTTCTGGGTGGGACGCCACTCGGGAAAGACTATAAACCCCTTATTCCAGCTGACATGAAGCTGAAGAGTCCCATATACGAGTAGCATCCTACTCGGCAAGACTATAATCACACATTCCGACTGACATGAAGTCGAAGAGTCCTGCATACGAGTAGTTCCCTGCTCGGCAAGACTATAAATTATATTCCGGTTGACATGATACCGAAGAGTCTCATGTACCAGCAGTAATCTACTCGGGAAAGACTACAAGGTTAAAGATCTTTGACTTCATGTTTAATTGTTTTCACAATTAAGCGCAAAGTCGGGGGCTACACCTAATAGGTGCGCCTATTCGGCGCACACTATTCCTACATCTACATGGAGCCCTTCATAGCCTCGCTGCCAGCTGACATGAAGCAGGACTCGGGAGAAGCAGCACTCAGACAAAGAGTACTCAGGAGCAATGCACTCGGAAAGACTTCACCGTGGAGGATGAGCACTCGGCATCAGCTGTGACTCAACTATGAAGGTCTCGGGGGCTACTGTGGGTGCCATGGGCCCCGGGTACCTCATGACAAGCATATGGGCCACTCGGATAGAGGATGGGCCTAGCCTTGTAATTAGAGATATAGCTAGATTCGGCAGACTTCGCCTTGTATAGAAAGGAATATACAGTCCTAGTCGGGTGCGTTATATCTCTAAGGGGAGATCTCCTAGTCATAATCCGATGGGGACTCCTACCTTGTAACCCTGTCCCCCAGTATATAAGGGGAGGCAGGGCGCCCCATGAGGGCAGGTACACACAAGTTCATCAGAACTACCACCGTATATCCTCAAAGGAATACATACAAACTGGACGTAGGGTATTACCTCACATTGAGGGCCTGAACCAGTATAAAATCCCTCTGTGTTCCTTTGCAATCCACTGAGTTTACATCCGCCGACTAGCCCCATATATTTATTGCCGGTGTAAAACATCGACACTCGTGACGAGGGAACCAGCTCCAGCACCATCTTTCAAGTTGAGGCGCGCCTTAAGGATGCACCGAGTGCCCTGAAGAGGTACTCGAATGAGCATGTTGTTGCCGGCGTGGCCCATACCCTGGCAATGACCAAATCCATCTACCCAAGGGCAGATATCGAAGCCATTGGGGAGGGGTTTGCCGAGGAGACGACGCCTGAGGAGGCACTGAAGCTGATAGCCGAGGCGAGGCCAACTGCAGTGACAATCACCTGAGACCTGAGTCTGTGAGAGCAACGTATCATGTAGTCGGTTATGGACAAACTTTTGTAAAAAACATGTGTAAATATATGTGCAATGCCGCCAAACCCTGAATCGTTACTCAGTTGTCATTAGTTTTACCTGATTGTGTAGTCTACGCCGAGTTAGTCTATAGGAACTTAATAAAATCGTTCGCCGCAGAGAGCTGTACTCGGGCAGACATAGGAAAGTTGTAGTATAACTTCATAACTTAAGTAAGATGGGCTTGTATATTATTGACAAGGCACATATAATCCATGCAGCCCCCGACTCACTACTTGGTTGAGACAAGCGGCGTAGTGAGTCAGAGAAAAACTGTACACATGAAAATTGTAAAACTCAGGTATAGAAAGGACGTAGCTATTCTATATTCCATGAGTTGCTGATGACGGCACCGTCTTCTGTCTTCAGTCGGTAGGCGCCTAGCCGCATGACCTCAGCTATAATGAACGGCCCTTCCTAGAGAGGGGATAGTTTGTGCCTGTCTTTGGTGGTTTGTATTTTTCTCAGGACGAGATCTCCGACCAAAAAGGCGCAGCCACAGACATTGCGGTTATGGTAGCGACGCAGGCCTTGGAGATACCTTCCCGACTAGATTGTTGCGATATCCCCTTCTTCTTCCAACTGATCTAATTTGACCAATCGGGTATTATTTGAGATGTCTTCTGAGTAAGCCCGAACTCGTGGAGAGCCGAACTCTAACTCGGTTGGTAGCACAGCCTCGGCACCGTAGACTAGGAAGAAAGGTGATTTCCCTGTTGCCCGACTGATAGTGGTTTTGGGAGACTAGAGAATAAATGGGAGCTCTTGGACCCACCGGCCCGCGTATGGTTGCAGTCGGTCGAATATCCTGGCCTTGATACCTTGTAAGACCATACCATTGGCTCGTTCAACCTGCCCATTGCTCCGCGGGTGTGCCACAGATGCATAGCAGATCTTGATGCCGAATTCTTCACAGAAATCTTGAAAAACACTGCCCGTGAACTGAGTGCCGTTGTCGATGATGATGCGGTTGGGGACCCCGAATTGGTATTGTATACTCATGATGAAGTCCTTTGCTCGTGCCGCTGTTATGGTTGCGATGGGTTTGGCCTCGATCCACTTGGTGAATTTATGCACTACGACGAACAAGTGTGTGAACCCTCCTGGCGCTTTCTTGAAAGGCCCGACCATGTCAAGCCCCCATACTGCGAAGGGCCAAGAGATTGGGATTGTTTGAATTTCTTGGGCTGGGAGATTGGTTTGTCTTGCGTAGAACTAGCAACCCTCGCATGTGCGAACAATGTCTTTGGAGTCTGTTACTGCTGTTGGCCAAAAAAATCCTTGCCGGTAAGCCTTTCCGACTAACGTCCTAGATGCGGCATGGTTGCCACATATGCCCGAGTGGATCGAGTGCAGGATCTGCTTGCCCTCCTCGGTGGTGAAGCAGCGCATGAGGACCCCGGATGCACTTCTTCGGTATAGGTCTTCTCCGACGACTAAGAAACTCTTACTTCGAAGTTTGACTCGTTCAGCTTCACTGCGATCTTCTGGGAGTTCATCGTCTAGGAGGAATTTCAGAACGGGAGTCTGCCAATCTTGACATATGTGCAGCACCTCATTTGTAGCCGAGGTAGGTTCACCTCCCGACTGGTCTGGTACTGGTTTCTTCTTGATTGATGGCTCCGTAAGTTGCTCGACAAAGATCCCTGTCGGAACCGCCTCTCTCTTGGATCCCATGTTTGCCAATTCGTCTGCTGTGTCGTTGTATTGCCGTAGGACATGTGTTATCTCCAGCCCATCGAACTTGTTTTCCAGCTTGCGGACCTCTTGACAGTATGCCGCCATGGTGTCGTTGAGACTTGTCCAGTCTTTCATGACTTGGTTTACCACGAGTTGAGAATCCCCGTGCACAACCAGTCAACGTATGCCGAGTGATATAGCAATGCGGACCCGTGGATAAGTGCCTCATACTTGACGACGTTGTGGGAAGCCGGAAAGTGGATTTGAAGAACGTACTTGAGTTTTTCGCCGGTGGGCGACGTCAGTACGACGCCTACCCCGGCGCCGCCGATCCATATTGAACCGTCGAAGTACATTGTCCAGTACTCTAGCTTCGCTGTTGATGTAGGTATTTGAACCTTCGTCTACTCGGCCATGAAGTCGGCTAGAGCTTGTGATTTGATTGCTGTCCATGGCTGAAAGGTGATGTCAAACACCATCAACTTGAGCGCCCATTTAGTGATTCGGCCAGTGGCCTCGCGGTTGTGTAGGACATCCCCGAGTGGAAACGATGTGACCACCGTGACTTGATGTGCTTGGAAATAGTGCACCAGCTTCCGGACAGTGATGAGTAGGCCATAGAGCAGCTTTCAGACCTTCGGATATCTTGTTTTTGAGTCGGCAAGGACCTCGCTGACAAAGTAAATTGGCCGTTGAATTTTCTGGATGTGACCCTGTTCGGATCGCTCGACCACCATCACCGTGCTAACTACCTGAGTAGTTGCCGCCAAATATAGCATCAGCAGTTCTTGGGGCATGGGTGACGCCAACACGGGGGGTGATGTGAGAAATTGCTTGAAGTCTTCGAAGGCTTGCTGGGCTTCAGGAGTCCACTGGAAATTGTCCGCTTTCTTCGGTAACTTGAAAAAGGGCATACCCCGTTCGCCCAGTTAGGAGATAAACCGGCTGAGTGCCGCCATGCAGCCTGTCAGCTTCTGGACATCCTTTTGGTTAGTCGGGGGAGCCATGTTCATGATTGCGTTGACCTTTTCGGGTTGGCCTCGATGCTGCGATGCGAGACGATGAAGCCGAGTAATTTGCCGGATGGCACACCGAAGGCGCACTTTTCTGGGTTCAACTTCATCTTGAATCTTCGAAGATTGCGGAAGGTTTCTTCCAGGTCAGCGATGAGGTCTTCTTTGGACTTGGTCTCGTCATTGACGTAGGCCTCCACGTTGCGCCCGATTTGAGTGTGTAGACACCGCTGAATCGCTTGTTGATACGTTGCTCCAGCGTTTTTTAGACCGAACGGCATAGTGATGTAGCAGTACGCTCCAAACGGCGTGATAAAAGATGTTTTGAGACAGTCCTCCTCCTTCAGGCTGATTTGGTGGTATCTTGAGTAGCAGTCGAGAAAACTAAGGTCGCACCCTACGGTTGAGTCCACCACCTGGTCTATTCTCAGTAAACCGAACGGGTCTTTGGGGCACGCCTTGTTGAGATCGGTGTAGTCGACGCACATGCACCATTTATCGTTTTTCTTTCGGACCAGAACTGGGTTTGCTAGCCAATCCGGGTGGTAGACCTCTTTGATGAGCCCGACTGCGAGAAGCTTGGTTATCTCCTCCCGAATAGCATCCTTACAGTCTTGAGCAAAGCACCGCAGCTGTTGCTTGACTGGCTTGGCGCCTGTCTTCACGTTGAGGGCGTGCTCGATCACCTCACTTGGTACGCCCGGCATGTCGGACGGTTTCCACGCGAAGATATCCTTGTTATCTTGGAGGAAGGTGACGAGCGCGTCTTCCTATTTGGGGTCGAGTCTGGTCCCGACTAGAGCAGTCTTGGAGGGGTCGAAAGGGTCCAGGGGGATCTTCTTTGTGTCCGAGTCTGCTAAAATTCCTAACTTTGCTGCTTTTTTGGCCGGAACCGGGTCCTCCTCAACTTCTGTTGGGATGGCTTGCCAAATGCTATTGCACCCGACTGCTACCTCTTGTGATTGGGCCAACTCGTCGCTCTCCTTGTCGCAGGTGAAGGCTTGCTTGACGTCGCTGCGGAGCGAGAGGACTCCTACTGGCCCAGGCATCTTGAGCGCCATATATGTATAGTGCGGTATCGCCATGAATCTGGCGAGCGCCGGTCGTCCGAGTATTGCGTGGTACGTGGTCTCAAAGTCGGCAACCTCGAAGCAGACATTTTCTGTGCGGAAGTTGTCCCGCGTGCCGAAGGTAACCGGCAAGGTAATCTGTCCGAGTGGTGTTGAAGACAGGCCAGGAATTATCCCATGGAAGGGCGCCGTACTCGGCCGTAGATCTGAACGAGGAATCTTCATCTCATCCAGGGTCTTGGCGAAGAGGATATTGAGCGCACTACCTCCATCTATGAGAATTTATCAAAAAAAAACCTCCATCTATGAGAACCTTCTTCAATCTAATATTTTTTACGACCAGGTCCAGGACGAGTGGATAGCATCCCAGGTGCGAAACCCGATCTGGATGATCGGCGCGGGTGAACATAATGGACATCTCTGACCATCGCAGATATTGGGGGTGTCTGCTGTAGAAACTGAGTTGACATCACGTGCTGTAAGCTTCTGCTTTCGCTTGGACTCATAAACAAACGGCCCTCCGAAGTTGTGGTTGAGCTCGGCTTGGAGATCTTGGAAATCGTCAGCCGGACCCTGATTTGGCTTGTCTTTGTCCTTGTCGGTGTCAGATGATGAAGCCTGCTCGGAAGAAAACTTCTTAAGCATGAAGCAATCTTTAGCCGTGTGTTTGCCTTTGGGGTGGAAGGGGCAAGGCCCATTCATGACTTTCTGGTAGTCATTGTTACGCTGGGGCCACGACCGAGTTCGCTCCATGTTGGCTACATCGCTGTCCGACTTTCGCTTGTGGTTGCGGACTTGTTTTGGGATGGCTCGTTGTCAGGTTTCGCCTTTTGATCTTTCTGTCAGGACTCCTTTTTCTTGTCGAGGGCCTCTGCGACCGCTTCAGCCGAGTCAGCGTATTTGTTCGCCATGTCGAAGAGAGCCTGAACCGAGGATGGTGGCTTCCGAGTGAACTTTGCAATGAACGGAGCGTCCTTTACTCCCTTGCGGAAGGCGACGATGACGGCCTCGTCTCTGATCGTTGGGATCTTGTTGCATTTCTCGGAGAATCTCTTGATAAAATCGCGTAGAGTATCGTTCTTCTTCTGATGTAGTTGATATAAATCATGCTCAGAAGACGGCCTCTCGTAGGTTCCCTAAAAATTGGCGATGAACCGCTCCCTGAGTTCTCCCCAGGAACCGATCGACCGCCTCGGGAGCCCTGTTAGCCATGTCCTCGCCGAGTCGGCTAATGCGACTAGGAGGTAGTTAGCCATAGCTTTGTGGTCGCCTCCGGTAGCTCGAACTGCTAGGGTATATACAGTGAACCAGGACTCGGGGTTTGTTTTGCCGTCATATTTATCAATCCCTGTGGGCTTAAAGCCAGTTGGCCAGTCGACGTCCTGTAGCTCCCGGGTGAAAGGTGGAATGCCTTTTTCTTCGTGAGGGCTTGGGCTTCGACCACGGCGGTTGAACCGCTCGTGATGGAGACCGAAGCGCTTGTTTTCATCCTCCAGTCGGCGGCGCTCGTCGTCTTCTCGTTGGTGGCGCCAGGCGTTAATGGTGTGGCGAAGGTCGTGTTGTAGGCATACTCAAAGGTCTTGGTTGGGCCAGCGGTCATACTGGTGATGCCGCCAGTTGTCGTTGTTGGTGTTGCTGAGTGACGTTTGCCTTGACTCTACTCGTGGCCAACTTTAGCCGACCGCCTGACGCCGAGCTGATGTAGATGAACCCACCGCTGGAGATCCCGACCGGTTAGTCAGTACTATTGTGTCGCTCGACTGCTGTTGCTGCTGGCAGGCCGCAGCTATGATCATCGCCTTGATCTTGGCGATAGTTGGGGTGGCCTGGTGATCAAGCCCAAGCTGGAGCGTGTCTAGCAGGGTTGCAGTGGCCATGACGTTCTGTTGTGGCATGACGAAGACGTCGTGGTCGCCGACTTTGGTCTGGAGAATCTGCAGCTGAGCGGCTCGCCCAGCCTTGTGTAGCCCGTTGTTGCGAGCCTCGCAGTCAGCCTCCTCCTGTTGTCGCAGTCGGTGCGCCTCCTCCTGTTGCTCCTCTTGTAGTCGGCGCACCTCAGGTGCTGGTGTTGAAGCCATGAAGATCTCGCGGGGGAGGAGAAAACTTGCTGGACTGGAGTCCGAACTAGTGTTCGAACCGCTGTCTGACTTGGAGTTGGAGTCCGAGTAGTTTATCGGAGTAAGAACGACTCCGACCTCCCTAGATCCAATCTGAAATGGCTCTGAGCCTTGTCCAAACTGAACCGTAGGAGATCGGGTCTGCCGCGTGAGATGTAGATCCACTGTATTGCTGAGTCTGTGTGGGAGATTGACGATCTCTCCCCCTCCTAGCCTGACCCAGGCTGGCTTGAGGCCTAGCGTGAGTCGGACGCCGAAGGAGAGAGTTGTCCCAATACTCAGCGAAGTAAAGGATTGCTGCAATAGATTGGTGAAGGAGATTGCGGCGTCTTGTGGGCCGACTAGCGCGGCATCGGCTGGTTGGATTGGATCTGCTTTGGCCAAGGTGAGGTTGCCGATCTGGTCGGTGACGAAGTCGAGGCTTCCAAAAGAAATTGTGTCTCAGGGGGAGAACTTGCTACCGTCGACTCCGCTTGTTAGATCCATCGAGATTGTTGACGAAGAAATCGCCAAGGCCCCTACCTGGTGCGCCAACTGTCAATGTTTTACACTGGCAATATAACTATAGGGCTACTCGGTGAGGGGAAACTCAATGGATTGCAGAGGAACGCAAAGAGATTTTATACTGGTTCAGGCCCTCGATGTGAGGTAATACCCTACGTCCAGTTGTGGTGTTATTCCTCTGAGGAGTTGTGTCGATCAATGATCATGTGCCCTCATGGGGCACCCTGCCTCCCCTTATATAATGGGGGACAGGGGTATAAGATAGGAATCCCAGCCAGATACAGCCAAGGGATTTCCTTCTTAGAGATATACCTTACCCGGCTAAGACTGAACATTCCTTATTATACAAGGCAAGGCCTACCGGGTGCTATCATATCTCTAACTACAAGACTCAGCTCAGCCTCCATCCGAGTGGCCCATATGCTTGTGATGAGGTACCCAAGGCCCATGGCCTCCACAGTGATGCATCTCGTACAGGACTTGGTTGTGTTCTAATGCAGGAGGGCAAAGTGGTTGTCTATGCCTCAAGACAACTATGCCCACATGAGGAGAATTATCCGACCCATGATTTGGAGCTTGCCGCAGTGGTGCATGCACTGAAAATATGAAGGCATTACCTGATAGGCAACCGATGTGAGGTGTATACAGACCACAAGAGTCTAAAGTATATCTTCACTCAGCATGACCTCAATCTGAGACAGAGAAGATGGTTAGAGCTGATCTAGGATTACAATGTGGGAATCCACTACCACCCAGGCAAGGCAAATGTTGTCACCGATGCCTTGAGCAGGAAGGTCTACTGCAGCAACCTGGAAATTCAAGAGAGCCAAATATCACTCTTTCAGGAGTTTGAAAGTTTGAGTTTGGAGATAGTGCCAAGAGGGTATGTGGCTAACCTGGAGGTCAGACCCACCTTGGAAGACCAGATCAAGGAAGCTTAGAAGGATGATGCAAATGTCAAAGAAATCAAACTTAACATGAAGAAAGGAAAAGCCATAGGATTTGTTGAAGATGAGAATGGTGTTATATGGCTGCAGGACAAGTTAGTTGTGTCGGATCAGCCAAAACTCAAGAAGTTTATCTTGTCAGAGGCACATGAGTCCCATTATTCCATCCATCCCGGTAGTACCAAGATGTATGAAGACCTCAAGGGCAAGTTATGGTGGCCCAGCATGAGACGAGAGATTGCAAAGTATGTGGCACTTTGTGATGTCTGCCAGTAAGTCAAGGCAGAACACCAACGATCCGCTAGACTTTTACAACCGTTGAAGGTACCAGAATGGAAGTGGGATGAGATTGGTGTGGATTTTATCACAGGTTTGCCCAAGACTCAGTCAGGATATGATTCCATTTGGGTTATTGTGGATCGTCTCACCAAAGTTGCTCACTTTATTCCAATCAAAGGTGACAAGTTGGCAGAACTATATGTGAATCGGATAGTGTGCTTGCATGAAGTGCCCAGGAAGATAGTCTCAGATTGAGGGACTCAGTTTACCTCTCGCTTCTGGCATGCTTTGCATGAGGCAATGGGTACTCGTCTCAATTTCAGCACCGCATATCACCCATAGACTGATGGACAGACAGAGAGAGTTAATCAGATTTTGGAGGATATGCTCCGAGCTTGTGCTTTAGCCTATGCTTCTAGTTGGGAAAAGAATCTACCCTATGCTGAGTTCTCCTACAACAATAGCTATCAGGTGAGTCTACAGATGTCACCATTTGAAGCTTTATATGGGCGGTCATGTAGAACACCTTTGAATTGGAATGAGATAGGAGAAAGAATGGTTTTTGGACCCGATGTGATCCGTGAAGCTGAAGAGAAAGTTGCTTTGATCATGGATAGACTAAAGGTAGCTCAGTCTTGACAGAAGAGTTACGCAGACAACCATGGCAGGGATTTAACTTTCGAAAAGGAGGACTATGTCTATTTGAAGGTAACCCCATTGAGAGGAACCAAGAGGTTTCAAGTGAAAGAAAAGCTTGCCCCTAGGTATGTAGGTTTGTTCCGGATTGTTGCTCGTCGGGGGGAAGTTGCGTATCAGTTGGAGCTGCCACCATCAATGTTAGGGATCCATGATGTGTTCCACGTCTCACAGTTGAAGAAGTGTCTTCGGGTGCCAGAAGAAGAAACCCCATTGTAGGCAGTGGATTTGCAACCAGATCTGACATATCATGAACATCCGATCAAGATTCTCGAGACTGTAAAGCGAACCATGAGGAGTAAGACCATCCGTTTCTGTAAGGTTCAGTAGAGTCATCACATAGAAGCAGAAGCCACCTGGGAGCGTGAAGACGATCTGAGGGCAGAATTTCCTGAGTTGTTCCCAAGCCTATCCGAATCTCGGGGTCGAGATTCCGTTTAAGGGGGGGTAGGTTTGTCACATTCGGATTTTTCGTTTTCCGTTCTTTTTGCCGATTGCAAAAATCCACCTCCGGTTTATTCGCCTCAAACAGCTTAATGAAAAATTTTGTAATAAAAAGAATTTAAAATGATTAAATAATTAATTACCGTGTGATTTGTTCCCATTTTCTTAATCGGGTTTATTTGGATTTCGGAAGTGGAGCTTGTTTCCCAATTTATTTTTCCCCAAATTCCCAGACTCAATTCGCATCCGTATCAATTTCTAGTTTCCCCGGAGGTCCAATTTCATTCTCTATTTCTCCAAGTAATCTCAACAAATTCAAGGGTCCGAATTCGGCAAATTTTTTGAAAAACCCTGCCTTTTTCCTTTTCTTTTTCCCTTCCTTCCTTTTCTTTTTCCTTTTTCCACTCAGCCCCCTGCCTTTCTTCTTTTTCTTTTCTTTTCTCCCTTCTCCTACCTTCGGCAGTGAGGCTGAAGGCCTTCCTGGCGCTATGGCTAGCCCACCTGCTGACGCCCCTGCGCCACGCCCCGAGCCTCCTGTTCCTTGGCTGACTGGCCTGCTCCGGTGCCACACTGCGGCCTGGGCCGCGCTGAGCCGCTGTGCCACCTGGCTGCCCAGCCCAGCCTGCTGCCGTGCGCCACCGTGCCTCCTCCGCCGTGTCGCCGCAGGACACCGACGCCAGCCCACCCTAACCGCGCCGCCCCTATATATATATATATATATATGTGTGTGTGTGTGTGTGTGTGTGTGTGTGTGTGTGTGTGTAGCCATCATCGTTTTCCTCTTCTCCCGAAGTTAGCGCCGCCGCCATCTTCCTTCGCAGCCGCGCTGAGCCGACTCGCCGCCACCGCGCCGAGCCGCCGACGCCGCCGGTGAGCACCGCCGCCCATGTGCTGTTTTCCCTCGTCACCTCGCATGTGCCCTACTTCCCCGGCCAACGCCGTCAGCACCCTCCCCTGCCTCCGGTTCCCCGGCCAATGCCGCCGAGCCGCCTCCTGTTCCCTGCCGACAACGCCGCCGCCCGCTGACGCCGGTCCGCCACCGCTTGCCGATGCTGGTCCCGATGTCCTGAGCCGCCCCTACGCCAGTCTGCACTGCCCCTGTGCCGCTCCTGTTCTGCCGAGACCGAAGCAAGGGCAGAGTCCTGTTCCCCCTGGTGGCTTTGACACGTGGGACCCACATATGAAAATTCCCCTTGATTTACACCGTTGGATCTCTCAGATTGAATCTCAGCCATAGGATTTCTTTAATCCAATCTTGCCACATCACCTTGCCATGTCAGCCCTAGGTCTCACCCTGTCATCGCCACATCATCCAATCTAGTATACGTGTCGCCACATGGCATCCATGTTGTCTGGTCCACCGCACCTATCACTCTTCTGGTCCACAGACCGAGTCCGTCATGAACCATCTCACTGACCAGTGGTCCCCGCTCCTTTTCCTCCACAAAAATAATTCAATTTCTGAATTTAAAATCCAGGGAATATTCCAGGAATATACCTTCTCTTTTACCTCGGATTTTCCTTGTTTCCGATCTTCCGGAGTTCATATCTGATCCATTAGGACTCTGATTCGACCTGTTCTTTTTCCAAAATTCTTCTAAAATCGAGCTCTACCTCCTGATTCAGTTGATTATTTTAATTGATGTTATTAAGGCTATTTTCTTGTTATTTATTTGTTTCTTGTTGCGAACGTATAGACGTGGAAGCCGAGGAGCAGTTCGCCGCAGAAGACGCAGGGCAAGGACAGTACCTGGAGCAAGGCAAGTGCACCCTTTGAACATATTGGACCCAATTTACAAATTGTTTTGTTATGAAACATGAATTATTTTTATTTATAAATTATTTATGGGTAGTATGACCTAATTGTTGTTATTCCATGCCTTTGATTATTGAATATCCTGTGATACCTTGTCACCCTAGCCTTTGTGAGTTGAACCTAGGGGTCAACTCAGGATAGAGTAGTACTTGCTTAGCCCCACTCAAAGTTGTTTTATAAGCAGAATAATATAATGATTAATGATATACTTATCACTGTTTTATTTGAGCTGTGTGGCTGTGTGTTATCTTTCCAGTAGCATGTGTTGCACCGTGTAGTAAACAACGGGCGGATAAAATGTTTTGGACTAGGGTGATGGGTGGTTCTGTGTGAACCTAGTAAGAGGGTGAGGTATCTGTGTGATCCTTACCAGGTTAGGTCTCTATGTGAGCCTAATATGAAGCTATGTGCTATTGTAGTTTTGGCAAGTTGCCCTGGTCAATTAAGGACTTCACTTCATAAGCCAATGATCTGAGCCTAACGTACAACCACATGCCCTAATGGAAAGGACCTGGCCTAGTAGGATTCCGAATCTTGGCACTGCCGGCCTAGGTGGTTAGATGATAGGTTTTATGGTTAGCCATGGGTACTTTCTTGTCTGTGTAAGGGAAAGGTGTCTCATGGGGGAAGGCAGTGTTGAGGCAGAGTTTCTAAAAAGTCTTGTTACAGATTCCTTGGCCGCACACAAGGAGAAGTGTGACATTTGCACATGACCGTTAAGAGGATGATGTACCTTGTGGGTAAAGCTGTACAACCTCTGTAGAGTGTTTAACTAATCTATTCGAATAGCCGCGTCCACGGCCATGGACATGCTCGGTGAATTCAAATGAGGGGTAGTTTGCGAAAACAAGGGATGGTAATGATGTTGTGTGCAGGAAAATGAAGTTAGCTATGTGGTCCTGTGTGGACAGGTCATGTGTGGACAGTTGGATGGTGACACCCGTTATTTAAAGTGTTGTTTTTAACTCTGTTTATAAATTGTTTATAATTGCAACTGCTGTGTTATGCAAAATAGCCTTAGTCTTTCTTTGTCAGCTGTGCATATGCATAATTCCATGTACTTGCTGAGTATTACATGCACTCACCTTGCAATTCCCCCCAATTCCAGAAGAAAGGTTTCCGCTGTTTCCGGAGGAGTTTGCTACTGAAGACGAGGAATAGGCTGTGTGCCCCAATTGATTGCCTGTGGCATGTTAAATGGAGCTTCCATGTATATATTTTATTTCCGCTGCATAATAAATGTAAACTTTAGCCATAATGCTTTTCACAGTCAATTTATTAATAAATAGTTTGGTTTCCTTCGTGATGTTGGCTGTGATATTATTCTTGTGACTGTGTGTGCAAGCATGATCCTAGGGCTAGTACGTGTACATAGTGGGTCCTGTTTTGGGGTCCCACAACTATGCTCCATATGTGGGCTAGTAATCGACCTCTGGCGCCAGTCAGGGATCGGGTACCACTTGGTTGGGTAAGGTACGCCCCATGAGGGTCACCAGCTAAATCCTATGCTAATGCTTGGTTCGGGTACCTTATTCGATAACAACTCTGCTGGGTGAGGTACGCCCCATGAGGGTCGCCAGCTGAATCCTATGCTAATGCGAGGTTCGGGTACCTTATTCGGCTAACAACCGACCTCCGGCGCCAGTCGGAGTTTGGGTACTACTTGGTTGGGTAAGGTACGCCCCATGAGGGTCGCCAACCGAATCCTATGCTAATGCTAGATTCGGGTACCATATTCGGCTAACAACTGACCTCCTGCACTAATTAGAGCTCGGGTACTACTCCACTGAGTTGGGTATGCCCCATGAGGGTCGCCAGCTGAATCCTATGCTAATGCAAGGTTTGGGTACCTTATTTGGCCATAACTCTGTTGGATAGGGTACGCCCCATGAGGGTCGCTAGCCGAATCCTATGCTAACGCATGTTTCAGGTACCTTTTTTGGCTTTATCGAAGTCAGAGAAGACCTACGTCGTCAAAGCGCATTCGGGGTTCTCATGCATTGCATCACACTTGAGGAGGGCAAGCAGATCCTGCAATATACCTACTCAGGCATCTATGGCAACCATGCTGCATCCAGAACATAAGTCGGAAAGGCTTGCAGACAAGGATTCCTCTGGCTGATTGCGGTTACCGATGCTGAAATACTCATCTTGTCATGCTAGGGATGCCAATTTTATAGGGCTGCGCTGGGTAGGTCGGTTTAGGCTGGCTTATTTGGTAGTAGGACAAAGATATGAGTTTCTATAGTAGCACGCTCAATCTGGGCCGCTCACTGGCTGTGTTAAAATCATAGTGCTGGTGCTACTCACAGAAACCAATTAAATAATCAGATATACTTCATGCTAAGCCTACAGCCGGGTGTATACATTTGGGTATCTGCATTATTTACCAGGTATTGAGGATATATCCTTATAAGGATCACAAGCTGGTCTCCATTGAGATTGGGGATGCAGGTATCTCTCAAGTACACCTGACCACGTATTGAGTTACAATCCATAAAGTGGTACTCGGCTTACATGCCTAGCCATTATTTGCCATGAGCAAAAACCATTCCAACTGACATGATGCTGAAGAGTCTAACTTTCGAGTGATATACTACTCGGGAAAGACTATAAAAAACCATTCTGGCTGACATGATGCTGAAGAGTCTCATATACCAGTAGTGCCCTACTCGAGAAAGACTACAAGGTTTAAGATATTTGACTTTATGTTTAATTGTTTCATAATTAAGCACAAAGTTAGGGGCTACACCTAATAGGTGCGCCTATTCGGCACACACTATTCATATTTTTATATGGAGCCCTTCATAGCCTTGCTGCCAGCTGACATGAAGCACTCGGGAGAAGAAGCACTCGGACAAAGAGTACTCGAGAGCAATGCACTTGGGAATTCTTCACCGTGGAGGATGAGCAGTCAGCATTAGCTGTGACTCAACTATGAAGGTCTCAGGGGCTACTGTGGAGGCCATGGGCCCTAGGTACCTCATGACAAGCATATGGGCCACTCGGACAAAGGATGGGCCTAGCCTTATAATTATGGATATAATAGGGCTCGGTAGACTTAACCCTATATGATAGGGAAAATACAGTCCTAGTCGGGCATGTTGTATTCCTAGAAGGAGATCCCTTGGTCGTAGTCCGACTGGGACTCCTACTTTGCAACCCTGTCCCCCAGTATATAAGGGGAGGCAGGGCGCCCCCTGAGGGCAGAAGAAGCAGAAGACATCGCAAGATCACCAAGATCATGATCATCCATCCTCAAAGGAAATACACCACAACTGGACGTAGGTTATTACCTCATCTCGAGGGCCTGAACCAGTATAAACCTTTTGTGTTCCTTTGCAATCTATCAAGTTTCAGTCTGGCGAGTAGCCATATATATTTATTGCCGGTGTAAAACATCGACAAGGGGCTTCCCCGATTTCTTCAAAAGATGGAGCAGCAGCTTCAACACTCCCCCCTTGGTCAGCCGGCACTATTGGGCTTGCTATCAGGACTGCTTCCACTTCTTCAAATGGGGCAGTCTCTGGCTCAACAGACGAACTTGTTGGTACTAGCTCGGCTAGGGACGAGATGTTAATAGGAGCAGCTGGCGTGGTCTCCTTGAGATCAATGTTAACTCATTTTCTTCACAATAAGTCAAATATCAAGATACTATCATATCATTCAAGTTTCTTGAAAGATTGAAGATTGCTTACCTCTTGGAGATTTTGAACCTCCACGAGGGAGCTCCAGAAGATATTGGTGGTGGAGAGCTGCTGGCTGTCGGGCCAGTTGGTGCGGCAATCAGCGATGGCACTTTACTTCTAGTCTGCACTATTTCTGGATCAGCCGACTGGGGCATCGAGCTACTCAGCGGTGCCGCCCTTGGGCTCGATGTTGCTGCTCTTGTACTCGGTGGTGTCAGCCTTGAGCTTGACGTTGCTAGCCTTGGACTCAGAGGAGAAGGCCTTGGGCTTGGTGGCCTAGGGGCTAAACTAGCGGGGTCCTTGATCTTCAGGCTCCCCGGTGCTGCGCTTGGCTTGCTTGCTTTCTTCTTGCTCAGATCCTCAATGGGTTTCTTCCCAGCTCTCTTAGCATTGGGCTGAGCGGCAGAAAGACTGGCCGGCCTCTTCTTCGTTTTTGTGACTGACAGGGTTTGGGAGTCATCATCGAATTCCTCACATTCCTGCAAATGTTTTAGCAACATACATCATACATCAGTGGATGATTCTAGACAAATGTCCACAGATGTTCATCACAAAATGAATAGCAATGCCAAATCTGCTATTTCAAGATTACCTGTTGTAGAGGCCTTTTCTGGCTGTAAGCAGCAATGGTGCGCTCAGCATCTTCGGTTTCCACAACCCCGTTGATGAAAAACCAAGCAAAGTGTCAGTCACCTTGTTCTTATCAGTCAAATTTGGGTATTCTCAGCTGGGATCATTCTTGCCCTGGTAATCCTAGCCGAAATGGCTTCTTAGCTTCAGCGGACTAGTGCAGTGGTTCAGGAAACACCTTGCCACCTAGGGACCCGTTAATCCTGAGATCTTCAGCTGATCAATCTTCTCTAGCAGCTGGTATACTTGGCCTATCTCTTCATAGTTCGGCAGGAAGGACTAGCTAGGCAAGACCATTGGAGAGGAGCTAGTGAAAGGGGGAAGAGAAGGTTTGAGATTGGAACAATAGGACCATTCTCTATGCTAGCCCTTGAGGGAGGTTTTCAAAGGAACAGAGAGATAAATCTTCTTCATTGCGTTCCAGAGTTGGAGACCGGCTCCCCCAATCACTTGGACTTTATTTTTGGACGGCTAGGGCTTGATGTGGAATAAATAACGGAAAAGGTTGAAATGGGGCTTAACCCCTAGAAAACATTCACACAGAGTGGCAAAGATGCAGATTTGCAGAATGGAGTTGGGATTCAGATTCACCAACTCTAGTTGATAGAAGGATAAGAGTTGGCAGAAGAAATCCGAAGAGGGAAGGGCGTGACCACGGTGGAAAAATGAAGTGAAGGTGATAGTCTCACCAGATTGGGGCACCGGAATGGATTCTCCTTCGGCGGTATGCCAATGGATAACTTCTCGCTGCGGCAGCATCAGTTTTTTCTCTAGATACTTCAGCATTGTCAAGCCGCAATCAGAGATCAGCCAAGCCTTGGCGGACATATCCGGGATCTCAAGCGAAGCTCTCGGCATTGTTGGGAGTGAAGAGATTTGGGGGAAATGCTTTGGAAGGCTTAGGATGGATGTGTCAGAGTGAAATCACTCGATTTTTGCACGGGGAACGGTGGTTATGATGAACCCTAGCAAGACACAGTGAAAAGTTTTGGTGTGGAAGCTAGAAGGTGAAACGATTGGCGGATTGAAGAAGATGAGGGAATCTTTTCTCTCTCTCCCTGCTTTTATAGAGCCTGTGCTGATAACTAAGCTTGGTTCGGCTAATTAGGTACTAGGCCACAAGATATGAGTTTCTACATGGCACGCTCTGTAGAGCAGATTGCTAGCTGTGTTAAAATCACAATGCAGGTGTCATTCACAGAAACTAATCAAATAATCAGGATACGCCTCATGCTAAGCTTACAGCCAGGTGTATACATTCGGGTATCTTGATTATTTACCAGGTATAGAGGATATATCCTTAAGGATCGACAGTTGGTTTCCATTAAAATTGGAGATGCAGGTATCTCTCAAGTACACCTGACCACATATAGGGTTAAAATCCATAAAGTGGTACTCGGCTTACATGCTTAGCCACCAATTGTCATGAGCAAAAATTATTCCAGCTGACATGATGCTGAAGAGTCTACATACCGAGTAGTATACTACTCGGGAAAGACTACAAGGTTAAAGATCTTTGACTTTATGTTTAATTGTTTCACAATTAAGCACAAAGTCAGGGGCTACACCTAATAGGTACGCCTATTCGGCGCATACTATTCATATTTTCTAAGAAGCCCTTCATAGCTTTGTTGCCAGCTGACATGAAGCAGGACTCAGGAGAAGAAGCACTCGGACAAAGAGTACTCGGGAGTAATGCACTCGGGAATTCTTCACTATGGAGGATGAGCACTTGGCATCAGCTGTGACTCAACTATTGATGGCAACGGGGTGCCCGATCTTCCGTTAGGTAAGGATAACTCTCGATTTGGTGGAGAATTGACACTTACGATCCGGCTTCTGATCACCAAGACCCGAACCCTGCAATCACAGCACCACGTCTCCTCTCGTTATCAACCGTGCGCTGCCTGGTTGACCTCGCCACGAAGGCTAATCCCTGCATGCGAATCGAAGAACACAAGTAAGAACAAGGAAGATTTCAACTCAACTTGCAGATGAATGATTATACTCTCGAAGTTGCGGTCTCACAAACCGATAAATGGTGAAACTGTTCATAGATAGATTAATCTAAGCAAAACCCGACTCTAAATGATGACGGCTACTGAATATATATGAGTTGAGACATCCTAGGGTTAACCCTAGAGCGCATACCCCTTGGGCTTAGCCCACTAGACAATTACAAGGCCCAAGGCCCAAAACAGACTCGGACTGGAAGAGGTATGTGTCTTGTTTTGATGATTTCAGACAGCTCAGGAGGAATTTTTGACTTGGGACCAAAACCATCTGAAAGTAGACTCCATAAACTTTCCAACAAGTACTCATAGGCCCTGAAAGTCCTTCTGGATCAGTGACTAGGTCCGTTTGAAGTTGATGCTGTCAGGAGGCCCAAATCCGAATCCAAAACATGCAGAACTTCATCTCTTGCTTTCTATGGACCAAAAGTGACGTGGTGATGTAGGAGTAGACTTGGGTAAGGTCTTGGTTTGGTCCCCAATCAACTTCTTTGATCATCCATGCGTTCCTTGTGCTCGGTCCCTTTCCCTTTGCCCAAGCAAGTATCTCTGCAAACGAGAACACACAAAACTCATGGTGCAGTAACGGCTGTTCAAATATATAACACGTAAATCTTACATAGAAAGTATGCACTTTTGGTTGATGAATACATAAGGTATCTATGGTCATATCTAAGCTAATGATGTCCTCATCAACTATGAAGGTCTCAAGGGCTGCTGTCGGTGCCGTGGGCCCCGGGTACCTCATGAGAAGCTATTGGGCCACTCGGACAAAGGATGTGCCTAACCTTGTAATTATGGATACAATAGAACTCGGCATACATAACCCTGTACAATAGGGAAGGATATAGTCCTAGTCGGACACATTGTACTCCTAGAAGGAAATTCTTTAGTCAGAGTCCGACTAGGATTAGTACTCTGTAACCCTGTCCCTGGTATATAAGGGAGGCAGGCACCCCCTGAGGCAGGATATTACTCATCTCGAGGGCCTGAACTAGTATAAATCGCTTGTGTCCCTTTGCAATCCATCACATTTCGGTCCATCGAGTAGCCCTTTCCACCCATAGGGGAAGCACGTGGCTAAAAACTGCTTCATGCTTAAGAAGCTTGCTTCCGAGCAGACATCAACGTCTAGTGACAACAAGGACAAGGACAAGCCAGACTCGGGCACAGAATCGCTCGGGGACGTCCTACACATCCGTGAGGCCACCGGTAGAATCGCTAAATGGGCACTCGAGTTGATGGCATTTGATATTGCTTTTCAATGTCGAACAGCAATCAAGTCGAAGCACTTGTCGACTTCGTAGCCGGGTGGACAGAGGTCCAGACGGCTACATCAACAGACAAACTAGAATACTGGACGATGTACTTCGACAGTTCTCCACGGATTGGCAGAGCAGGGGCTGGCATCGTCTTCATGTCACCCACTGGAGAAAAACTTAAATATGTCCTTTACATACACTTTCCAGCATCCCACAACGTTGCCGAGTACAAGGCACTCATCGACGAGCTCCGCATCGCCATATCACTCGACATCCACTAACTAGTAGTATGCAGGGATTCTCAACTTGTGGTGAACCAGGTTATGAAAGACTGGACGTGTCTGGACGACAACATGACGGCATACTATCAGGAGATATGGAATCTAGAAAGCAAGTTCAACGGGCTGGAGATTACTCATGTGTTATGCCAATACAATGAAGCCATAGACGAGCCCATCAATATGGGATCCAAGCGAGAAGTGGTCTCGTCTGGAATTTTTGTCAAGCAATTATTGGAGCCATCAGTCAAAAAGAAACTAGTATTCGAGCAGTCGAGGGCTGAACATACCCCAACAACAAATGAAGTACTCTCAGGATTGGCGAACTCCAATCATCAGATTCCTCCTGGAAGACGAGCTACTAGAAGATCGCAGTGAAACTGAGAGGATGAAACGTCAAAGCAAATGTTTCCTTGTAGTCGGAGAAGATCTCTACTATCGAAGCCCATCCGGAGTCCTCATGCGTTGCATCACACCCGAGGAGGGCAAGTAGTTCCTGCAATCCATCCACTTGGGCATCTGTTGTGAAGGCCATAGGCCCCAGGTACCTCACGAGAAGCATATGGACCACTCGGACAGAGGATGGGCCTAACCTTGTAATTAGGGATACAATAGGACTCAGCATACATTACCTTGCATGACAAGGAAAGGATATAGTCCTAGTCAGGCACGTTGTATTCCTAGAAGGAAATCTCTTGGTCGGAGTCCGACTAGGATTCCTACTCTGTAACCCTGTCCCCCGGTATATTAGGAGAGGTAGGGCACCCCCTGAGGGCAGATCAAAGCGCATACAATCTCAATAGAGAAACCTCAAAGGCAATACACAACAACTGGACGTAGGGTATTACCTCACCTCAAGGGCCTAAACCAGTATAAATTGTTCCGTGTTCCTTTGCAATCCATCAAGTTTAGGTCTCACGAGTAGCCCCATATTCATATTGCGGTTGTAAAACATCGACAGTTGGCATGCCAGGTAGGGGCATCGGCGAGATCATCTTCGACAAGTTTGATGTATTCAACCATTGGAGTCGACGGCATCAACTTCTTCCCCGGGAAAACAATCACCTTCGGGAGCCTCAACTTCATTTTTGACAAGCTCGGCAACCTCACCCTGTCCGACTCTGATCCGATCTGATTGGCCAGGGTCCAAGCCGACTCCATGCCGGTCGGCCCACGTAACACTGTGACGATCCTCGTTGACATGTTGCGGCAATTTGCAACATGCCTGGATCTTAGGACAACTCTTTCTTTCGGTGTTCAACTCGGACTCGGCCTCGAGCCAGCCGTGTCGATGTTTTACACAGGCAATATAACTATAGGGCTACTCGGCGAGGGGAAACTCAATGGATTGCAGAGAAACGCAAAAAGATTTTATACTGGTTCAGGCCCTCGATGTGAGGTAATACCCTACGTCCAGTTGTGGTGTTATTCCTCTGAGGATTTGTGTCGATCAATGATCATCTGCCCTCATGGGGCGCCCTGCCTCCCCTTATATACTGGGGGACAGGGGTACAAGATGAGGATCCCAGTCGGATACGGCCAAGGGATTTCCTTTAGAGATAGAAACTTATTCGACTAAGACTACGTTTTCCTTATCGTACAAGGCAAAGTCTGCCAGGTGCTGTCTTATCTCTAACTACATAATTCGGCCCATCCTCTATCCGAGTGGCCCATATGTAGGTGGTGAGTTACCCGGGGCCCATGGCCTCCACAATAGCCCCTAAGACCTTCATAGTTGAGTCACAGCTGATGCTGAGTGCTCATCCTCCACGGTGAAGATTGCCCGAGTGCATTGCTCCCGAGTACTCTTTGTCCAAGTGCTTCTTCCTCCCGAGTCCTGCTTTATGTCAGCTAGCAGCGAGGCTATGAAGGGCTTCATGTAGATATATGAATAGTGTGAGCCGAATAGGCGCACCTATTAGGTGTAGCCCCCTACTTTGTGCTTAATTGTGAAGACAATTAAACATAAAGTCAAAGATCTTTAACCTGAAAGTCTTTCCTGAGTAGATTACTACTGGTATATGAGACTCTTCGTATCATGTCAACTGGAATATAATTTATAGTCTTACCAAGTAGGGAACTACTCGTATGTAGGACTCTTCAACTTCGTGTTAGTCGAAATGTGTGTTTATAGCCTTGCCGAGTAGGATGCTACTCGTATATGGGACTCTTCAGCTTCATGTCAGCTGGAAACGGGGGTTTATAGCCTTTCCCAAGTGGCGTCCCACCTAGAAGTTAGACTCCTCCGTGTCATGTCAGCGGCAATGAGAAATTTATAGTCTCTCTCGAGTAGTGCACTACTCGAAAGTTAGACTCTTCAGCGTCATATCGGCTGGAATAATGTTGCTCATGGCAACTGATGGCCACGCATGTAGGCCGAGTACCACTTTATGAAAATAAATCCACGGCGTGGTCAGGTGTACTCGAGAAAGATACCTGCATCCCCAATTTTAATGAAGACCAGCTTGTGATCCTTGTAAGGATATATCCCTGAGACCTGGTGGATAACATAGATATCCAAACATATATGTTTAGCAATAAGGCTCTCATGAAGCATATCTGTTTACCTCATAGGCTCCTGTTAGTAGCACCAGCACTATAATTTTAACTCATCCTACGGGCGGCCCACATAGAGCATGCTACCGTAGGAACTCATGTCTTTGTGGCCTAGTACCGACTGTGTGGCCCAAGCCCGTTAGTCGGTATCGGCTCTATAAAAAATGGGGAGAGAGAAAAAGATTCCTTCATCTTCTCCAAATTAGCCAATCGCTTCGTCTTCCACCTCCGCGCCCAACTTTTCGCCTCTTGCTCAGCTAGGGTTAGCTGCTGCTTCTGTTCCCCGCTCGAACTCGGGCAATTCCAGTCCTCTTCGTCTGTTCCAAGCCCCCAATTGCTTTTCCCCCAAATCTCTCCGCCCCCAACCATGTCGACAGCTTCGGATTCGCGGGTGCACTAGGGAATGCTTGGCCGACCTCGGATTGCGGCATGGTGAAACTGAAGCTGCTGGAGAGTCAATTGAAATTGCCAAGCCAAGAGGTGATCCGTTGGCGGCCGGCTAAGGGTTAGTTGGTCCCAAATCCCCAATCTGGCGAAACAGTAGTTTTTGCCTCTTTTTTCGATCGGGGTTTGAGCCTTCCCGCTTCTGCGTTCTTCCGCCGCATCCTTGACTTCTACGGGTTGGAGTTGGTAAATTTGAATCCCAACTCAATTCTTCAAATCTCCATATTTGTTACTCTCTGCAAGTGCTTTTTGGGTGTGGAGCCCCATTTTAATTTCTTTAGGCATCTGTTCCACATCAAACCCTAGCCCTCCAAGAATAATATCAATGTGATTGGGGGGCTGGTCTCCAGTTGAGGAGTGATGGGAAGAAAATGTATGTTGATCTCCCCTTGAAATCTTCCTTGAAAGGCTGGCACAAGAACAAGAAAGATTGCAACTCAACTTGTAGATGAATGATTAGACTCTCGAAGTTGGGGTCTCACAAGCCGATAAACGGCAAAACTGTTCACAGACAGATTAATCTAAGCAAAACCCACCTCTAAACAACGATGGCTACTGTATATATATGACGTCCTAGGGTTATCCCTAGGGCGCACACCATTTGGGTTTAGCCCACGACACCGTTATAAGGCCCAAGGCCCAAAACAAACTCGGATTGGAAGAGGTATGTGTTTTGTTTTGATGATTCCGGACAGCTTAGGAGGAATTTTGGCATGAGACCAAAACCATCTGGAAGTAGACTCCATAAGCTTTCCAACAAGTACTCATGGGCCCTGAGAGTCCTTCTGGATCAACGGCTAGGTCCATTTGAAGTTGATGCTGTTAGGAGGCCCGAATCCGAATCCAAAACGTGCAAAACTTCATCTCTTGCGTTCTATGGACCAAAAGTGACGTGGTGATATAGAAGTAGACTTGAGTAAGGTCTTGGTTTGGTCCCCAATCAACTTCTTTAATCATCCATGTGTTCCTTGCGCTCGGTCTCTTTCCCTTTACCCAAACAAGTATCTCTGCAAACGAGAACACACAAAACTCATGGTACAGTAACGGCTGTTTAAATATATAACACATAAATCTTATGTAGAAAGTATGCATCTTTGGTTGATGAATAAATAAGGTAGCTATGGTTATATCCGAGCTAGTGATGTCCTCATCATCCTCCCCTTCTTGATTGGAAGCCGTCCGTGGTTTCACCTTGTCATTAAGCCTGATGAACATATCTTTATCTTTTACAACATAGGGTGAGATAGTGTTGTGCATATGGTTGGATTCTGAACTTTTTAAACATGGAGAACACTTTGTAGTGTCGTGCAGCTCACAACACTCCCCTTCTTGCAAACCAACCTGTAACTCATTTAAACAACTAGAGGAACTAGATAGAGAGTTATTTATACTCATGTGGTCCTCTAGACAAGACATGTCATTATGAAAAGGAGGTATATTAAAGTTCGAACAAATGTATACTCTATGCACATTATATTCTCCTTTGTTATCATAATTGCCAATAACATGAAAAATCACATGAGAATGACATGGCAAATCAAATCTAGCAAATAATTTCTTCTCTAAACAATTGAGTGGACAAAGATCATCAAACTGAATATAGCCCCAAGTATTTAAAGAAGATAGCAATCTAAGCTCTTCATTCTCACTAGCAATGTGAACAACATGTCTAAAATCAGCACATGGTGGTTCAACAACATTACTAACATGTTCATTCACTAGTTGTGGCATGGATATAAGTGAAGCATCGCACAACTCTTCTTTATCACAAGAAATAGTAACCAAAGCATCATGTGACAAAGGTAATATAACACACGATTCTACTGGTAATTGCTCTAAACTAGCATGATTAGTGGACATAGATAGCACATCAGAATTGTCCATACCTTGAGTGAATGTAGCACCATTTATGTTACCTTTGTTCTTATTTTCGAAAACTGTAGGTGCACTCTTAATTAAACCATCTTCAAACATGCATGGAACCACAGGTGAATCTTCTTTCTCTATGTCTTTCTATCTTTCCTCATTACCTTGGCTCTTCTCAAATACCTGCAAAATGTCAGTGCCCAAAGCAATACATTCGTTTTGCAATAACTCAGGTTTAGGTGAAGGCATCAAAACATTAGTATTATTACATTTATTTCTCAAAGCCTCATGGTTTTTAATCTTTTCCCTCTCAAGATCATCTTTCAAAATTTCAGTAGGGGACATAGGTAGCAACTTAAATTTCTTGCCATTATGTGTAAAAGTGTACGTGTTGGTTCTACCATGGTGCACAAATCTCTATCATATACCCAAGGTCTACCCAAAAGTAGAGAACATGCTTGCATTGGAACAACATCGAATATGGCACTATCATGATAATTGCCTACTGAAAATTCCACTTTCACAATTTTACTTACCTTCAACTTACCACCAGAATTGAACCACTGGATGTAATAAGACCGAGGATACAGTTGCATCGGCAATCCAAGCTTCTCGACCATATCTGAACTTGCCAAGTTGCTACAGCTCTCGCTATCAATGATAATATGGCATACTCTATTGAGAACCACGAACCTTGATTGGAACAAATTGTGGTGTTGATTTTGCTCCACTTTCTCCATTTGAGAACTTAGCACTCGTTGTACCGAAGTACTCTCAAGCGTGTGGTTTATGTTCTGCTTGGCAAGAGCAACGTTGACCCCCTTCAGAATGGTTTCATTCGGCCCCTTCATCATCTAGTCCATGTAGCCTTGCATCTCGCCACGAAGAACGCACTCCGCCATTTCGTTGGACCCTGGCATTGTTAGCAAGAAGACAGAGAAAACACAAAGGAATTATCCCTATCAACTACTACTATGCAAGGATAGTGGACACTCGCAAATGGAAGCACCTTACCTAGCTCTTACAAGGTTCTGAGACTAGCGAGCAAAGGATGGTACAACCGGTGGCTGGTTCATGATACCTTGAGGGCGTGATCCAGCAATTGCAAGGGTTGAGACCGTGCTGACCAGAAGTATATATGTGGAGCTTGGGAGGCCAAAATATGTTAGTAGCGCACAATTCAATAACAGATAGTAAGGCTAAATAAATGTCCAAAGCACTTGTCCTAGTTGCTGGCCTAAACGCGTTCTAAACCAGATATGATAAAACAAGGGACAAACAAGTATGAAAGGACAGCAACAAGGAAATAAGGACAAGGCAAAAATACAACACAAAACAGATGGCTCCCTGGTGTGTCCTATGTGCTCCTCTTCTTCTTTTTTTTCTTTTTTTATCCTTTTTTTCTCTTCTTTCACGCCTTTTTTTTATTTTTTTTATTTTTCTGATATTTTTTTCTCAACTAGGAGCATAGGAACAACAACCTCAGGAGGTGACAGCTCAGTCTAATATAAGGTGTGGTCTGTATAAAAACACGAGTGCGCTAGAACTTTGAAGTGCGGAAACCCAAATTTCCGGCCTGAATTTTGAAAAACTGATTTCGGCAAACCCGACGAAGTGGGGGAGTAGCGGATGGGAAATTTTTTGTAGATGTCTGTAGACTATTTATTTGCTTGATTCCGACTCCATATGCGAAAGTTATGGCTGTTTCAAGGAAAACCCTCCATATCAGTGTTTTGGTGGAGGCTGATTCGGGATCAGGAGGTGCTGTCTAGGGGGGTGCGGCGGATGGATCACGAACTAGACTCAAACACAATATAAGCCAGCAACCGAACTAGACCTAGGACACTAACTCAACACTACGGACTCTGAAACAAAATTATGCAAAGGCTAAACATGGTTGTAGGACAGGGGAAAAACCTACGACTACCAATTTTTCTTTTGTGGCTTTTCTAGACTCTAGGTATAGGAAAACAAAGATGGAACAGGATGGAAAAGATATACCTAACAGGCAACCTTCGCTCTGATACCACTTGATGGCAACGGGGTGCCTGACCTTCCGTTAGGTAAGGATAACTCTTGATTTGGTGGAGAATCGACACTCATGATCCGGCTTCTGATCACCAAGATCTGAACCCTGCAATCGCAGTACCTCGTCTCCTCTCGTTATCAACCGTGCGCTGCTCGGTTGACCTTGCCACGAAGGTTAATCCCTACATGCGAATCGAAAAACACAAGCAAGAACAAGAAAGATTGCAACTCAACTTGCAGATAAATGATTAGACTCTCGAAGTTGGGGTTTCCCAAGCCGATAAATGGCGAAACTGTTCACAGCCAGATTAATCTAAGCAAAACCCACCTCTAAACAATGATAGCTACTGTATATATATGATTTGGGATGTCCTAGGGTTATCCCTAGGGCGCACACCATTTGGGTTTAGCCCACGACACCGTTACAAGGCCTGAGGCCCAAAACAGATTGGGACTGGAAGAGGTACGTGTCTTGTTTTGATGATTCCAGATAGCTCAGGAGGAATTTTAATGTGGGATGAAAAGCATCTGAAAGTAGACTCCATACGCTTTCCAACAAGTACTCGTGGGCCCCGAGAGTCCTTCTAGATCAGCGGCTAGGTCCGTTTGAAGTTGATGCTGTCAGGAGACCCGAATCCGAATCCAAAATATGCAGAACTTCATCTCTTGCCTTCTATGGACCAAAAGTGACGTGGTGATGTAGAAGTAGACTTGAGTAAGGTCTTAGTTTGGTCCCCAATCAACTTCTTTGATCATCCATGTGTTCCTTGCGCTCGGTCTCTTTCCCTTTACCCAAACAAGTATCTCTGCAAACAAGAACACACAAAACTCATGGTGCAATAACGACTGTTCAAATATATAACACATAAATCTTACGTAGAAAGCATGCACCTTTGATTGATGAATAAATAAGGTAGCTATGGTTATATCCAAGCTAGTGATGTCCTCATCATCCTCCCCTTCTTGATCGGAATGTACAAACTTTTGTGGAAAACATGTGTAAATGTATGTGCAATGCAGCCAAGCTTTGAATTACTACTCAGTTGTCATTAGCTTTACTCGAATGTGTAGTCTACACCGAGTTTGTCTGTCGAAACATAATAAAATCGTTCACTGTAGGAAAGTGTACTCGAGTAAACATGACAGTCGTAGTAAGGCTTCATAACTAGAGTAAGACAGGCTCGTATATTATTGACAAAACACATATAATACATGCAGCCCTCGACTGACTACTCAGTTGATACAAGCGGCGTAGTGAGTCAGAGAAACTATACACATGAGAAAGTATAAAGCTCAGGTATAGAAAGGATGTAGCTGTTCTATATTCCATGAGTTGCTGATGAGGACACCGTCTTCGGTCTTTAGTCAGTAGACGCCTAGCCGCGTGACCTCGGCTATAATGAACGGCCCTTCCCAAAGTGGGAATAATTTGTGCCTGTCTTTGGTGGTTTGTATTTTTCTCAAGACGAGATCCCCGATCAAAAAGGCGCGGCCATGGACATTGCGATTGTGGTAGCGACACAGGCCTTGAAGATACCTTGCCGACTGGATTGTTCCGATGTCCCATGCTTCTTCCAACTGATCTAGCTCGGACCAATCGGGTATTGTTTGAGACGTCTTCTGACTAAACCCGGACTCGCGGGGAGCCAAACTGTAACTCTGTCGGTAGCATGGCCTCAGCACCGTAGACCAGAAAGAAAGGGGATTGCCTTGTTGTCCGACTAACCGTGGTTCTGAGAGACCAGAGAATGGATGGGAGTTCTTGTACCCACCGGCCCGCATATGGTTGTAGTCGGTCAAATATCCTAGCCTTGATGCCTTGTAAGACCATACCGTTGGCTCGTTCGACCTGCCCGTTGCTCTGTGGGCATGCCACAGATGCATAGCAGATCTTGATGCCAAAATCTTCACAGAAGTCTTGGAATACGCCGCCCGTGAACTGAGTACCATTGTCGGTGATGCGGTTAGGAACCCCAAATCGGTATAGTATACTCATGATGAAGTCCTTTGCTCGTGCTGCTGTTATAGTTGCAACAGGTTTTGCCTCAATCCACTTGGTGAATTTGTCCACTGCGACGAATAGATGTGTGAACCCTCTTGGCACTTTCTTGAAAGGACCGACCATGTCAAGCCCCCATACTTCGAATGGCTAGGAGATAGGGATTGTTTGGAGTTCTTGGGCTGGGAGGTTGGTTTGTCTTGCATAGAACGGGCAACCCTCGCTTGCGAACAATGTCCTTGGCGTCTGTTACTGCTGTTGGCTAGAAAAAACCCTGTCGGTAAGCCTTTCTGACTAACGTCCTAGATGCGGCGTGGTTGCTGCATGTGCCCGAGTGGATTGACTGTAGAATCTGCTTGCCCTCCTCGGTGGTGACACAACGCATGAGGACACCGGATGCACTTCTTCGGTATAGGTCTTCTCCGACTAGCAGGAAGCTCTTGCTTCGACGTTTGATTCGTTCGGCTTCGTTGCGGTCTTCTAGGAGTTCATCGTCCTTGAGGAATTTGAGAACAGGAGTCCGCCAGTCTTGACATATGTGCAGCACGTCATATGTAGCGGGGGTAGGTTTGCTTCCCGACTGGTCCGGCACCGGTTTCTTCTTGACTGATGGCTCCATGAGTTGCTCAACAAAGATTCCAGTCAGGATCGCTTCTCGCTTGGATCCCATATTTACCAGTTCGTCTGCCGAGTCGTTGTATTGTCGTAAGACGTGTGTTATCTCCAGCCCGTCAAACTTGTTTTCTAGCTTGCGGACCTCCTGACAATATGCCGCCATTGTATTGTCGAGGCATGTCCAGTCCTTCATGACTTGGTTCACCACGAGTTGAGAGTCCCCGTGCACAACCAGCCGACAAATGTCGAGTGATATAGCAATGCGGAGCTCGTGGATAAGAGCCTCGTACTCAGCAACATTGTGGGAAGCCGGGAAGTGGATTTGTAGAACGTACTTCAGTTTTTCACCGGTGGGGGACGTAAGTACGACGCCAGCCCCGGCGCCGCTGATCCGTAGAGAACCGTCGAAGTACATTGTCCAGTACTCTAGCTTTGCTGTGATGAGTAGGTAGTTGAACCTCGTTCCACTCGGCCACGAAGTCAGCTAGAGATTGTGATTTAATTGTTGTCCGTGGCTGAAAGGTGATATCGAACGCCATCAACTCGAGTGCCCATTTAGAGATTCGGCCGGTGGCCTCCGGAGTTATGAAGGACATCCCCGAGTGGAAATGACATGACCACCGTGACTTGATGCGCCTGGAAATAGTGCACCAGCTTCCGGACTGTGATGAGTAGGCCATATAACAGCTTCTGGACCAGTGGATATCTCGTCTTCGAGTCAGCGAGGTCCGACAAAGTAAACTGGCCGATTCAATTTTCTGGATGTGACCCTGTTCAGATCGCCGACCACCAATACCTGTGCTACTACCTGAGTGGTTGCCCACCAGACATATAGCATTAGCGGTTCTTGGGGCATGGCGTGACGCCAACACGGGGGGAATGATGAAAATTTCTTGAAGTCTTCGAAGGCTTGCTGGGCTTCAGGAGTCCATTGGAAGTCATTTGCTTTCTTCAATAGCTTGAAAAAGGGCATGCCCCGTTCGCCCAGTCGAGAAATAAACCGGCTGAGTCCACCATGGCAGCCTGCCAACTTCTGGACGTCCTTCTGGTTAGTCGGGGGAGCCATGTTTATTATTGCGTTGACTTTCTTCGGGTTGTGCTCGATGCCTTGATGCGAGACGATGAAGCCGAGTAACTTGCCGGATGGCACACCGAAGGCGCACTTTTCTGGGTTCAACTTCATCTTGAATCTTCGAAGATTTTGGAAGGTTTCTTCCAGGTCAGCGATGAGGTCTTCTTTGGACTTGGTCTTGATCACCACGTCGTCGACGTAGGTTTCCACGTTGCGCCCGATCTGAGTGTGTAGACACCGCTGAATCACCCGTTGATATGTTGCTCCAGCGCTTTCGAACCGAACGGCATGGTGATAGCAGTACGCTCGGGCAAACAGCATGATAAAAGATGTCTTGAGACAGTTCTCCTCTTTCAGGCTGATTTGGTGGTATCTCGAGTAACAGTCGAGAAAGCTGAGTAGGTCGCACCCGGCCGTGGAATCTACCACCTGATCTATCCTGGGAAGACCAAATGGGTCCTTGGGGCACGCCTTGTTGAGATCGGTGTTAGTTGACGCACATGCCCATTTACCATTTTCTTCCGGACCAGGACTGGGTTTGCCAGCCAATCCGGGTGATAGACCTCCTTGATGAACCCGGCTACGAGAAGCTTTGTAATCTCCTCCCGAATAGCATCCTTGCGGTCTTGAGCGAAGCGCCACAGTCGTTGCTTGACTAGCTTGGCGTCTGTTCTTCATGTTGAGGGAGTGCTCGATCACCTCCCTTGGTACACCCGGTATGTCGGATGGTTTCCAGGCGAAGATATCCTTGTTAGCTTGGAGGAAGGTGACGAGTGCGTCTTCCTATTTGGGGTCGAGTCCGGTCCCGACTAGAGCAGTCTTGGAGGGGTCGGAAGGGTCCAGGGGGATCTTCTTTGTGTCAGAGTCCGCTGAAATTCCCAAGTTCACTGCCTTTTTGGCCGGAACTGGGTCTTCCTTGACTTCAGTTGTGACGGCTTGCTGAATACTGTTGCACCCGACTACCGCCTCTTGTGATTGAGCCACCTCACAGCTCTCCTTGTCGCAAGTGAAGGCTTGCTTGATGTCGCTGCGGAGGGAGAGGACTCCTACTGGTGCTGGCATCTTAAGAACCATATATGTATAGTGCAGTACCGCCATGAAACTGGCAAGCGCCGGTCATCAGAGTATCGCATGGTACGGGGTCTCGAAGTCAGCAACCTCGAAGCAGATGTTTTTTGTGCAGAAGTTGTCCCGCGTGCCGAAGGTGACCAGCAAAGTAATCTGCCCGAGTGGTGTTGAAGATAGGCCGAGAATTATCCCGTGGAAGGGCGCCGTACTCGGCCGCAGATCTAAACAAGGAATCTTCATCTCATCCAAGGTCTTGGCGAAGAGAATATTGAGCGCGCTACCTCCGTCAATGAGCACCTTCTTCAACTTGATGTTCTTCACGACTGGGTCCAGGACGAGTGGGTAACGCCCAAGGTGTGAAACCCGATCTGGGTGATCTGCGTGGGTGAACGTGATTGTGGTTTCTGACCAGCGCAAGTACTGGGGGTGTCTGCTGTAGAGATTGAATTAACGTCGCACGCCGTAAGCTTCTGTTTTCGCTTGGACTCGTAGGCAGACGGCCCTCCGAAGATATGGTTGAGCTCGGCTTGAGGATCTTGAAAATCATCGGCCGAACCCTGATCTGGCTTGTCTTTGTCCTTGTCAGCGCCAGATGATGAAGCCTGCTCGGAGGCAAACTTCATTAGCATGAAGCAGTCCTTAGCCGTGTGTTTGCCTTTGGGGTGGAAGGGGCAAGGCCCATTCATGACTTTCTGGTAGTTGTTGTTGCGTTGGGGCCACGACTGAGTTCGCTCCATGTTGGCCACCTCGTTGTCCGACTTCTGCTTGCGGCTGCCGGACATGCTTTGGGATGGCTCGTTGTTGGCTTTTGCCTTCTGATCTTTCTATTAGGACTCCTTCTTCTCGTTGAGGGCCTCTGCGACCGCTTCAGCCGAGTCGGCGTATTTGTTGGACATGTCAAAAATAGCGCGAATAGAGGATGGTGGCTTCCGAGTGAATTTCGCAATGAACGGGGCGTTCTTTACTCCCTTGTGGAAGGTGGCGATGACAGCCTCGTCTTGGATCATTGGGATCTTTGTGCTTCTCGAAAAATCTCTTGATAAAATCCCGTAGAGACTCGTTCTTCTTCTAGTGTAGTTGATACAAATCGTGCTCAGAAGACGGCCTTTCGTAGGTTCCCTGAAAATTACTGATGAACCGCTCCCTGAGTTCTCCCCAGGAACCGATTGACCGCCTCAGGAGCCCTATCAGCCATGTCCTCGCCGAGTCGGCTAGCGCGACTGGGAGGTAGTTAGCCATGGCTTTGCTGTCGCCCCCAGCAGCTCGAACTGCCAGGGTATATACGGTGAGCCAGGACTTGGGATTTGTTTTGTTGTCATACTTTTTGATCCCTGTGGGCTTAAAACTAGTCGGCCAGTCGACGTCCTGTAGCTCCCGTGTGAAAGCTGCAATGCCTTTGTCTTCATGAGGGCTCGGGGTTCAACCACGGTGGATAAACCGCTCGTGATGGAGACCGAAGCGCTTGTTTTCGTCCTCCAGTCAGCGGCGCTCGTCCTCTTCTCGTTCGTGGCGCTGGGCGTTGCTGGTGTGGCGGAGGTCATGTTGTAGGCGTACTCGGAGATCTTGGTTGGGCCGGAAGTCATACTGGTGATGCCGCCGATTGTCGTTGGAGTTGCCGAGTGACGTTTGCCTTGACTCCTCGCGTGGCTAATTTGACCCGGCCGCCCGACGCTGTGGTGATGTAGATGAGCCCACCGCTAGAGATCCCGACTGGTTAGTCGGTACAATGGTGTCACCTGACTGCTGTTGTTGTTGGCAGGTAGCAGCCGTAATCATCGCCTTGATCTTGGCGATAGTTGGGGTGGCTTGGTGATCAGGCCCGAGCTGGAGCGTGTCCAGCAAGTTTGCAGCGGCCACGACATTCTGCTGTGGCGTGACAAAGATGTCGTGGTCGCTGACTTTAGTCTAGAGAATCTGCTGCTGGGCAGCTCGCCCAGCCTTGCGTAGCCCGTCATTGTGAGCCATGCGATCAGCCTCCTCTTGTTGTCGTAGTCGGCGGGCCTCCTCCTGCTGTTCCTCTTGTAGTCGGCGCACCTCCGGTGGTGGTGTTGAGGCCATGAAGATCTCTCGGGACAGAAGAAGACTTGCCAGACTGGAGTTTTAGTTTGTGCTCAAACCATTATCCGACTTAGAGTTGGACTCCGAGTAGTTTATCGGAGTAAGAACGACTCCGACCTCTCTAGATCCAATCTGAAACGGCGCTTGGCCATGTCCAAACTGAATCGCAGGAGATCAGGTCTGTTGCGCGGGATGTAGATCCGCAGCGTCGCCGAATCCGTGCGGGAGATTAACGATCTCTCCCCTTCTTGGCCCAACCCGAGCTGGCTCAAGGCCTAGCGCAAGTCGGACGCCGAAGGAAAGAAATGTCCCAATGCTCGGCGACGTGAAGGATTGCCACAGTAGATGTTGAAGGAGATGGCGACATCCTATGGGCCGACTGGTGCAACGTCGGCTGGTTCTCGGCCGGTTGGATTGGATCTGCTTTGGCCAAGGTGAGGTTGCCGATCTGGTCGGCAACGAAATCGAGGCTTCCAAAAGAAACTATGTCTCCAGGGGAGAACTTGTTGCCGTCGACTCCGCTTGTTAGATCCATCGAATTCGTTGATGAAGAGATCACCGGAGCCCCTACCTAGCGCGCCAACTGTCGATGTTTTACACCGGCAATATAACTATAGGGCTACCCAGCGAGGGGAAACTCAATGGATTGCAGAGGAACACAAAGAGATTTTATACTGGTTCAGGCCCTCGATGTGAGGTAATACCCTACGTCCAATTGTGGTGTTATTCCTTCGAGGAGTTGTGTCAATCAATGATCATCTGCCCTCATGGGGCGCCTTGCCTCCCCTTATATACTGGGGAACAGGGGTACAAGATGAGGATCCCAGCCGGATACGGCCAAGGGATTTCCTTTAAAGATAGAAACTTATCTGACTAAGACTATGTTTTCCTTATAGTACAAGGCAAAGTCTGCCGGGTGCTGTCTTATCTCTAACTACATGATTCGGCCCATCCTCTATCCGAGTGGCCCATATGTAGGTGGTGAGGTACCTGGGGCCCATGGCCTCCACAAGTCAAGATCGGGCTAAGAAAGGAGGAGATCATCGTTCGGACTCGATAACACCACAGATATCTCCAATCAACATCCAATGCGGCAAACCCGATCCCCTGGAGCTCAACTCGGATACGGCCCAGAGCCGCTCGAGATCGGATCTAGGGAGATCGGAATTGTAATCACCCCCATCAACTACATTGATTCTGACTCTAAGTCGGATAGCAGTTCGGAAAGCTTCTCTCCACCACGTGAAGTCTTCATGGTGTCCAAGGGCTCGACTCCCACTCAAGAGGCACGCCGACTACGTGATCAGCAAGCGGAGGAGGCCCGTCGACTGCGAGAACAATAGGAGGAAGACACGAGATGCCTGTAGGCCGAGTGTGATGCTGGTAATGACAATCTGCGCAAGGCTAGGCGCACTGCTCAACGGGAGATCCTCCAAACCCGAGTCAGCGACCACGATGTTTTCGTAACTCCCCAACAGAACGTTGTGGCCAGTGCAACCTTATTGGATGCACTGCAATTTGGGCTTGATAACCAGGCCACCCTGACAATAGCAAGGATCAAAGCCATGATCACCGCTGCTGCTTGCCAGTAGCGTCAACAGTTAGGTAACACGCTCATACCAACCAATAGGTTGGCTTCTCCAATGGGCGCAGCCGGCGACTACCAAGATCCCCAGGCTGAGTTCAACCACATTTTCGGAGGGTTGACTACATACGAGTCCAAGAGGAAGCAGAAGCTCACAGCATGCCAAGTCAACTCGGTCTCAGCAGATGCCCCTAGTATTTGCATTGGTCAGAAACGCCAATCACGTTTGACCGCACAGATCACCCCGATCGGGTTACTCATCCAGGACGCTATCTATCGATGTTTTACACCGGCAATATAACTATAGGGCTACTCGGCAAGGGGAAACTCGGTGGATTGCAGAGGAACACAAAGAGAGTTTATACTGGTTCAGGCCCTTGAGGTGAGGTAATACCCTACGTCCAGTTGTGGTGTAATTCCTTCGAGATGTTTGTAGATCAATGATCTCCCGTGCCCTCATGGGGCGCCCTGCCTCCCTTTATATACTAGGGGACAGGGGTACATGATAAGGATCCCAGCCGGATACGGCCAAGGGATTTCCTTCTTAGAGATAGAAACTTATCTGACTAAGACTTGGTATTCCTTATCGTACAGGGTATAGTCTGCCGGGTGCTATCTTATCTCTAACTATATGGTTTGGCCCATCCTCTATCCGAGTGGCCCATATGCTTGTGGTGAGGTACTCGGGGCCCATGGCCTCCACAGTAGCCCCTGAGACCTTCATAGTTGAGTCACAGCTGTGTTAACGCCAAAATTTGGTACGGGTCGTTACCAGTTCGGTTAAGGAAGAAGCGATATCAGCCATTGGAAACTAATCCAGAAGAGTCCGAGCTTGGGAAGGAATCGTGAAGACCACGTTATGGCAGTTATTTATCTTATCTATTAGATAGTTTTATCTTTTAGGAAACCTGATCTCTTGTCCGATCAGGTCTGTTAGTTTTCCTTTTCTAGTTAGGAAAGTCCTGTTTCGTGTCCTATAAGGACTCTTGTAACTCGGGGTATATATACGTATGCCCGGGGACCTTGTAATCTATCTAATCGATCAATACAATTCGGCGCATCGCCACCCTTTACCAACAGGTTCTTGCTTCTCGAGCGGGGCTGCATCGGTTAGGTCCGAACTCCTGCGAGAGGGTAAGTCTCGTTACCCCGACTACCAATTGGCTAGGACTTTCTCGGTTAGGTCCGATATTCTAGTCGGTCTATGGTAGTCGGCTTACCACGGTGTATCGGATCTGTCTACAGCTGCATCGGTTCGGTCCGACCTCTTAGGCTGGTCAGGTATATCACATCACACGTGCATAGTTTTTATCAGTTTATCGGGGGTAGTTTATCATCAGTTTGTGCTGCATCGGTTGGGTCCGACCTACTAAACTGCTAGCGATAAATTATTCCTGGTAGGCTGATATCCTTTGTGCAAGCGTCTTATCGGAATGTATAGCCAGTAAGTTATTTTCATCACAGTTGCATTAGGTCTATCGGCTCGTTGAGGTTTCTTTACTATTATCGATCTGTGCTGCATCAGTTAGGTTTGAACTACTAGATCGATAATAATAGATTTATCCTTGCCGAGCCGATCGGTGTATATGCGATGTTCTATCGGAGTGCTTAGCCGATAGGTTATCTTTTTATAAAGCCGACTATATTATCCTTACTATTTGTCATCTATATTATCATCGGTTTTCTAGCCGATGCACATGTGTTTCCTCGGCAGTCGGCTGGCTTACTATCCTGCATATCTATTTTATCATCGGCTTCTAGCCGATGCACATGTTGTACTAACAGCTTATCTATTTGTTTATAGCGCTATCGGTTTCCTAGCCGATACACAGGTGCCATCGGCCATCGGCTACGAGGAGCCTACATCAGTCCGTATCGGCCGATAGCTGATGTGCAGTTGCTGCTGACCCGGGCACGAGCACAAGCGAGGACCCGGGAGCGAGAACGCGAGCACAAGACCCGGGCGTGAGTACAGGCAGGGGCCCGAGCATGAGCATAGCGACGATCGGCTGGAAGGAATCCGTATCGGCTTGCTGGCCGATTGGATCAGTAATCAACTTTCTTCATATCCTTGTCAATTGCGAGGTCAAATTGACTGGCACGCCTACGAACATCAACAATTTAGGACCTACACTGGAGCTAAGCAGATCTCCCAGGCCTTCGTATGTTCAATCGCATCAAACCAGATCATCAACAAGCTTCTTGGCACACCCGTTGGTTTTTGGTGCGAACAAGCTGATGCCGAATGCTCATCCTCCACGGTGAAGATTTCCCGAGTGCGATGCTCCCGAGTACTCTTTGTCCGAGTAAGTCTTCTTCCCGAGTCCTGCTTCATGTCAGCTAGCAGCGAGGCTATGGAGGGCTTCATGTAGATGTATGAATAGTGTGCGCCGAATAAGTGCACCTATTAGGTGTAGCCCCAGACTTTGTGCTTAATTGTGAAGACAATTAAACATAAAGTCAAAGATCTTTAACCTGATAATCTTTGCCGAGTAGATTTCTACTGGTATATGAGATTTCTTTGGTATCATGTCAACCGGAATAAACTTTATAGTCTTGCCAAGTAGGGGACTACCCGTATGTAGGACTCTTTGACTTCATGTCAGTCGGAATGTGTGTTTATAGTCTTGCCGAGTAGGATACCACTCGTATATGGGACTCTTTAGCTTCATGTCAGCTAGAAAGGGAATTTATAGTCTTTCCCGAGTCGCGTCCCACCCAGAAGTTAGACTCGTCCACATCGTGTCAGTGGGAATGAGAGATTTATAGTCTCTCCCGAGTAGTGCACTACTCGAAAGTTAGACTCTTCAGCATCATATCGGCTGGAATAATGTTGCTCATGGCAACTAATGGCCACGTATGTAGGCCGAGTACCACTTTATGAAAATAACTCCACAGCGTGGTTAGGTCTACTCGAGAAAGATACCTGCATCCTCAATTTTAATGAAGACCAGCTTGTGATCCATGTAGGGATATATACCTAAGACCTGGTGGATAAAACAAATACCCAAACATATATGTTTAGCAACAAGGCTCTCATGAAGCATATCTGTTTACCTCATCGGCTCCTGTTAGTAGCATCAGCGCTATAATTTCAACTCAGCCTGCGGGTGGCCCACATGGAGCATGCTATTGTAGGAACTCATATCTTGGTGGCCCAGTGCTGACTGTGTAGGCCCAAGCCCATTTAGTCGGCATCAGCTCTATAAAAGACGGGGAGAGAGAAAAAGATTCCTTCATCTTCCCCAAATCAGCCAATCGCTTCGTCTTCCACCTTCGCGCCCAACTTTTCACCTCTCGCTCGGCTAGGGTTAGCTGCTGCTGTTCCCCACCCGAACTTGGGCGATTCCAATCCTCTTCATCTATTCCAAGCCCCCGATTCGCTTTTCCCCCAAATCTTTCCGCTCCCAATCATGCCGAAAGCTTCGGATCTTGCAGGTACGCTGGAGAATGCTTGGCCGATTTCGGATTGCGGCTTTGTGAAACTGAAGCTGTTGGAGAGTCAACTGAAGTTGCCCAGCCAAGAGGTGATCCCCTAGCGGCCGGCTAAGGGTGAGTCGGTCCCAAATCCCCAATCCGGCGAAATAGTAGTTTTTGCCTCTTTTTTCGATCGGGGTTTGTGTCTTCCCTCTTCTGATTTCTTCCGCCGCATCCTTGACTTCTATAAGCTAGAGTTGGTGAATTTGAATCCCAACTCGATTCTTCAGATCTCCATATTTGTTACTCTCTACGAGTGCTTTTTAGGTGTGGAACCCCATTTTAATTTCTTCAGGCATCTGTTCCACATCAAACCCCAGCCCTCCAAGAACAATATCAGTGTGATTGGGATGGCTGGTCTCCAGCTGAGGAGTGATGGGAAGAAAACATATCTTGATCTCCCCTTGAAATCTTCCTTGCACAATGAGTGGTACTATTGCGCAGATCTGGCTCCCTCCTTGCATCCATTCACTGGCTTGCCACCAGTAGTTTTTTACCAAATTGGTAGCAGATCCAACCTTTGAGGAGATGGGCCAAGTGCACCAATTGTTTGGGAAATTAGATGACGTCAAGAAAGCTGGCCTGACTGGACCTTGGGTGGCTCGTCACTTCCTGACTCGGCGCGTCCAGCCGCTGAAGTTGAGGAGCGCATTTGGCTGGGCTTTTAAGGGCAAAAATGATCCTGACCGAGTAAGCAACAAGTCAGCCAACAAGCGCACAATGACCGAGACCCTGTTCGGTTACTTCTCCGAAGGGGTGATCGTGACCGAAGACGATAATCGCCGGGTCGCGGCCTATAGCTTCATTCGGCCCCGTACCAAGGTAATCTTCATCCTTCTTCTGTGATGAACACCTGTGGGCTTGTATGTATGATTGCCTGGCATTGTGTGATGTATTTTGTTGATTCTTCTATAATGGTGCGAGCAGTTCGATGACGACTCCTGCCCGTTGTCGGCCGTCAAGTCGAAGAAGAGGCCGAGGAGCCGCTCTGCTGCCCAACCCGACTCCAGGAGAGCGGGGAAGAAGCCTATTCTGTATCGGGGCGAGGGGGCCATGATGCCGCGCGCCATGGCAGGAAGCCTGAAGATAAATGACACTGTCCCCGCGGCGCCTAGGCGATCAGTCCAGGTTGGGACTTGTACGGCCGAGCTTGACATTGCCGACCTCGGCAAAAGCACGCCGAGTGCACGATCCGATGGATCCGCTAAGCACGCGGGTGCCCAAGTCGGCTACGCCACCAACGGGGCCACCCCAGCTGCCATGTCCCAGCCGATTGATTCACCAGCCGGGTCGACAACCAGGGGTAGCACTCCGCCGGGACCCGGATCACCCGGCGGGCGATTGAAGTTTTCCAAGAGGTAAACTGCTTTGGATCTTCTGAGATTCTTGTTTGTTTTGCAGTGTGCGTTGATGTGTGTTTCGCCATGCAGGAAGCGTGCCGATATCGATCTTATGGAGACCCGCATAATCGACTGCTCCTCTTGAAGAGCCCGCCCCAGCCGAGCCAGTGCCTGCGAGCACACCGCTGAGCCGGTGGCCAGCCTAGTCACGGAGACTAGGCGGTCCCGACTGCGGGTCACTGGTGCCGCCGACAAGGAGCAGGTGCTGAGGTCTGCCCCAGCCCTGAGCTAAACGCCTGCTGCGAAAGCCGTTGTCGGAGCCCTCAAGTCGACCCCTAAGGCCGCAGAGGATGCCGATGTGGGGGTCGGGACCCCATCTCCATCATGGTCATCGTTGTCGTCGTCACTGCACCAGAGATCCAAACCTTCTTCGGATTGAAGCTCCTCTGTGTAGGCTCCCTCGGACGTCCACCTAGACAGCGCCCGACGGGAACATGAAGAGTTTCAGGATTGATGAGGCCGCGGCGAGAAGGGAACGCGAAAGCTTGCTTCGCGCCGCCATCACCGGGTCCCGGGGAGTCGGGGTATAATTCTTGTGGCAGAGTCGTGGTGGTCTTCTTGTTTTGACGTCTAACTCCACTCTTGGCTTATTCTTTCCCTGAGCAGAAACTTGTCAATCGCAATGAGGAGATGATGGAGATCTTGATCGAAATGGCCCCCCACCTCGCGGAATTAGAGCAGCTCCGGGCATTGAAGGCCGAGATGGAGGAGCGCCACGAGGGGAGGGAAGCTTGGCTGAAGGATGCCGCCACCTAGCTCAGGGATGAAAATTGGGCCCAGGCCGCGAAGAATCAGAGGTAAGTCCCCGAATGCATCTTCACGACCGAACTCTTGATGTATTCTCCAGCTGCGTTGTTCCCAGACTGCCAGTTGTGTCTTGGCCGCACGGTTGAGTTGTTGACTAATCTGTCGTGCAGCCCTCGAAGCCGAGTTAAAGACCCGAACGGAGGGGGAAGCTTAGCTGAAGGAGGCCGAAGAAGCCAAGGCCGAGCTGGAGAAGGTCAAGGCCGACCTGACAGACGCCAACGCCGAGCTCAAGCAGGAAAAGGCCGAGTTAAAAGAGGCCACCATCAAGCTCGGCGAAGAAAAAGCCGAAGTGGAGAAAACCGTAGCCAAGTGGGAGGCCAAGTACGAAAGTAAGTCTCCGACCTAACCGTGATCTTAACCAATCCATTAGTTATTCCGTCTGCAACCGAGCCTGACAAGTTTACTTGCTGGTGGACCCGGACAGACATGAGAGCCAATGTCCTGGCCCAGTATCGGTTTTACACAGAAGAGATAAGAGTCATCAGGGAGTCACGGGAAGCCCTCGTCGGGTCCGTGAAAGGGCTCCTTGACCTCATAGATCCTAGCCCTGTGGGAACCAGTTGCAGCAGGATCCCCCAAGTAAGGCTTCATAACTGGAGTAAGACAGGCTCGTATGTTATTGACAAAACACATATAATAAAGCAGCCCCTGACTCACTATCGGTTGATACAAAGCGGCGTAGTGAGTCAGAGAGAACTGTACACATGATAAGGTATAAAGCTCAGGTATAGAAAGGACGTAGCTATTCTATATTCCATGAGTTGCTGATGAGGACCACCGTCTTCGTCTTCAGTCGGTAGGCGCCTGGCCGCGTAACCTCGGCTATAATGAACGGCCCTTCCAAAGTGGGGATAATTTTATGCCTGTCTTTGGGTGGTTTGTATTTTTCTCAAGACGAGATCCCCGACCAAAAAAGCGCGGCCACGGACATTGCGATTGTGGTAGCGACGTAGGCCTTGAAAATACCTTGCCGACTGGATTGTTGTGATGTCCCTTGCTTCTTCCAACTGATCGAGCTCGACCAGTCGGGTATTGATTGAGACGTCTTCTGAGTAAGCCCGGACTTGCGGAGAGCCGAACTGTAACTCCGTCGGTTGCAAAGCCTCAGCACCGTAGACCAGGAAGAAAGGGGATTGCCCTGTTGCGACTAACCGTGGTTCTGAGAGACCAGAGAACAGATGGGATTCTTGTACCATTGGTCCGCATATGGTTGTAGTCGGTCGAAATATCCTGGCGCTTGATGCTTGTAAGACATACCGTTGGCTCGCTCGACCTGCTCGTTGCTCCGTGGGTGTGCCACAGATGCATAGCAGATCTTGATGCCGAAATCTTCACAGAAGTCTTGGAATACGTCGCCCGTGAACTGAGTTCCGTTGTCGGTGATGATGTGGTTAGGGACCCGAATCGGTATAGTATACTCAGGATGAAGTCCTTTGCTCGTGCCGCTATTATAGTTGCAATGGGTTTGGCTCAATCCACTTGGTGAACTTGTCAATTGCGACGAATAGATGTGTAAACCCTCCTGGTGCTTTCTTGAAAGGCCCGACCATGTCGAGCCCCCATACTACGAATGGCCAAGAAATAGGGATAGTTTGGAGTTCTTGGCTGGGAGATTTTGTCTTGCATAGAACTGGCAACCTCGCACTTGCGAACAATGTCTTTGGCGTCTGTTACTGCTGTGGGCCAGAAAAATCCCTGCCGGTAAGCTTTCTGACTAACGTCCTAGATGCGGCATGGTTGCCACATATGCCCGAGTGGATCGGCTACAGGATCTACTTGCCCTCCTCGTGTGTAACGCAGCGCATGAGGACACTGGATGTGCTCCTTCGGTACAGGTCTTCTCCGACTAGTAGGAAGCTTTTGCTTCGACGCTGGATGTGCTCGGCTTGACTGCGATCTTCTAGGAGTTCGTCGTCCAGGAGAAATTTGACAACAGGAGTCCGCTAGTCTTGACATATGTGCAGCACCTCGTCTGTAGCCGGGGTAGGTTCACCTCCCGACTACTCCGGCGCCGGTTTCTTCTTGACTGATGGCTCCAGGAGTTGCTCGACAAAGATTCTAGTCAGAACCGCTTCTCGCTTGGATCCCTTATTTGCCAGCTCGTCTGCCACGTCGTTGCATTGACGCAGGACATGTGTTATTTCCAGCCCGTCAAACTTGTTTTCCAGCTTGCGAACCTCCTGACAGTATGCCGCCATGGTGTCATCGAGGTAAGTCCAGTCTTTCATGACTTGGTTCACCACGAGTTGAGAATCCCCGCGCACAACCAGTAGACGTATGGTGAGTGATATAGTGATGCGGAGCCTATGGATAAGTGCCTCGTACTCAGCGACGTTGTGGGAAGCTAGGAAGTGGATTTGTAGAACGTACTTTAATTTTTCGCCGGTGGGGGACATCAATATGACTCCAGCTCCGGCGCCGCCGATCCGTAGAGAACCGTCAAAGTACATTGTCCAGTACTCTAGCTTTGCTGTTGATGTAGGCAGTTGAACTTCTGTCCACTCGACCACGAAGTTGGCTAGAGCTTGTGATTTAATTGTTGTCCTTGGCTGGAAGGTGATATCAAACGCCATCAACTCGAGTGCCCATTTAACGATTCGGCCGGTGGCCTCGCGATTATGAAGGACATCCCCGAGTGGAAATGATGTGACCACCGTGACTTGATGTGGTTGAAAATAATGCACTAGCTTTCGGACTGTGATAAGTAGGCCATATAACAGCTTCTGGACCTGCGGATATCTCGTCTTCGAGTCGGCAAGAACCTCTGTCGATGCTTTGCATTGGCAATAAAACTATAGGGCTACTCGGCGAAGGTGAATTTGGTGGATTGCAGAGGAACACAGAAGATTTATACTGGTTCAGGCCCTCGATGTGAGGTAATACCCTACGTCTAGTTAAGGTGTTATTCCTCTGAGGTGTTTGATGATCAACGATCTTATTGTGGTTGCCCTGAGGGGCGCCCTGCCTCCCTTTATATACTAGGGGATAGGGGTACATGATAAGGATCCCAGCTAGATACAGCCAAGGGATATCCTTCTTAGAGATAGAGCCCTATCCGACTAAGACTATGTTTCCTCGTTATACAAGGCAAAGCTGCCGGGTGCTATCTTATCTCTAATTACATGGTTCGGCCATCCTCTATCCGAGTGGCCCATATACTGGTAATGAGGTACCCGGGGCCCATGGCCTCCACAGTAGCCCCTGAGACCTTCATAGTTGAGTCACAGTTGATGCGAGTGCTCATCCTCTATGGTGAAGGTTGCCCGAGTGCAGTGCTCCTGAGTACTCTTTGTCCGAGTAAGTCTTCTTCCAAGTCCTGCTTCATGTTAGCTGGCAGCGAGGCTATGAAGGGCTTCATGTCAGCTAGCCACGCATGTAGGCCGAGTACCACTTTATGAAATAAATCCACGGCGTGGTTAGGTGTACCCGAGAAAGATACCTGCATCTCCAATTTTAATGAAGACTAGCTTGTGATCCTTGTAAGGATATATCCTCGAGACCTGGTGGATAAAACAGATACCCAAACATATATGTTTAGCAATAAGGCTCTCAGAAGCATATCTGTTTACCTCATCGCCTCCTTTTAGTAGCACCAGCGCTATAATTTCAACTCAGCCTGCGGCGGCCCACATGGAGCATGCTACTGTAGGAACTCTTATCTTGGTGGCCCAGTGCTGACTGTGTAGGCCCAAGCCCATCTAGTCGGCATCGGCTCTATAAAAGCAGGGAGAGAGAAAAGATTCCTTCATCTTCCCCAAATCAGCCATCACTTCGTTTCCACCTTCGCGCCCAACTTTTCGCCTCCCGCCCGGCTAGGGTTAGCTGCTGCTATTCCCCACCCGAACTCGGCGATTCCAATCCTCTTCGTTTGATCCATGCCCCCGATTTGCTTTTCTCAAATCTCATCACCTCCAGTCATGCTGAAAGCTTCAGATCTTGTGGGTGCGCCGAGAAGTTCTTGGCCGATTTCAGGTTGCGGCTTGGTGAAGCTGAAGCGGCTGGAGAGCGAACTGAAGTTGTCCAGCCAAGAGGTGATTCGCTGGCGGTCGGCTAGGGATGAGTCGAGCCTGAATCCCGACCTGGTGAAACGGTAGTTTTCGCCTCTTTTGTCGATTGAGGCTTGTGCCTTCCGTCTTCTGATTTCTTCCACCGCATCCTTGACTTCTATAAGCTAGAGTTGGTGCATTTGAATCCAACTCGATTGTTCAGATTCCATCTTTGTCACTCTGTGCGAGTGCTATTTGGGTGTGGAACCCCATTTCAACTTCCTTAGCATTTGTTCCACATTAAACTCAGCCCTCCAAAAATAGCATTAGCGTAATTGGGGGGCTGGTCTTCAGTTGAGGAGTGATAGGAAAAAGTCATATCTTGATCTTCCCTTGAAATTCTCCTTGAAGGGTTGGCATACGGAGTGGTTTTATTGCGCCGATCTGGCTCCCTCCTTGTGGCCATTCACCGGCTCGCCGCCGGTGGTTTTGCCGAATTGGTCGGCGGACCCGACCTATGAAGAGATGGGTCAAGTGAACCAACTGCTGACGAAGCTGGATAACTTCAAGAAGGCTGGCCTGACTGGTCCCTGGGTAGCCAGGCGGTTCCTGACTCGGCGCTTCCAGCCCTTGAAGCTGAGGAGCGCATTCGGCTGGGATTACCAGGGAAGAGATGACCCTGACCGGGTCAGCCGGGAGTCGGCCAATGAGCAGAAGGTGACGGAGACCTTGTTCGGATACTTCTCCAGTGGGGTAATTGAAACCGAAGACAAGAAGAGACGCATTGCGTCTTACAGGCGCAGGTGGCCCTGGTCCGAGGTAACATCCGTCTTTCCATTATAGCGCATGCCTGCGGACTCGGATGTTTGAGTCCCCAGCAATATATGATGTATCTTGTTGAATCTCTTGTAGTGGTGCGTGGAGTTCGATGAAGACTCCCGCCCATTGTCGGCCGTCGCGTCGAAGAAGAGGCCGAGGAGTCCCTCCGCTGCCCAACCCGACTCCAAGAGAGCGGGGAAGAAGCCGATTTTGTATCAGGGCGAGGGGGCCATGACGGCGCGTGCCATGGCAGGAAGCCTGAAAATAAAGGACGCCGTCGCCGCGGTGCCCAAGCGATCAAGTCCCAGGATGAGACCTGTGGGTTTGAGCCCGACGTTGTCAAGCCTAACCGCAGCGCCACCGAGGGCCGGCTAGAGCAGACGCCGCCGGGGTGGAGGCACCCAAGCTGACCACACCGGAATCGGAGCCGACTCGGGCTGATGTGCCATCGCCGACTGTGACGCTGACCGGGCCGACTACCGGAGCTAGCGCTCTGTCGGGGACTGGATCGCCCGGCAGGAAGCTGAAGTTCTCCAAGAGGTGCGTTGTTCCGGGTCTTCTGAAATTCTTCTGTGTTGGAGTAGTGTCTTGATTTCTTGTTTCGTCGTGCAGGAAGCAGGCCGATATCGATCTCATGGAGACCGATCTAACCGCTCTCCTAGAAGAGCCCGCCCCAGCCGAGCCGCCGGCCGCGAACACACCCGCTGAGCCGGTGGCCATCCTGGTCATGGAGACCGAGGTGGTCCCGACTGCAGGGTCGCCGCCGCTACCCGACCAAGAGGCAGCCGCTGAGGTTGAGGCCCCAGCCCCTGAAGTGTTGCCCGTTGCGGAGGCCACCGTCGGAGCCCTTGGGCCGGTCCCCGAGGCCACGGAGGACGGCGATGCGCAAGCTGGGACCCCATCGCCGTTGTGGTCGTCGTCGTCGTTGTCGCCGCCGCTGGAGATCCCACACCTGCCTCGGATCGAAGCTCCTCCACGTGTGATGCCCCGAACATTTACATGGACGGCTCCTGACGGGACTATGAAGAGCTTCAGGCTTGATGAAGTCGTCGCGAGGAGAGAGCACGAAAGCTTGCTTCGCGCCGCTATCAGCGGGTCCAAGGGAGTTGGGGTATGATTCTTGTGGTAGAGTCTTGGCAATCTTCTCGTTTTGACGTCTGACTCCGTCTTTGGTTTATCTCTTATCCTGAGCAGAAGCTTGTCGACCGCAATGAGGTGATGACAGAAATCTTGGTTGAGGTGGCTCCACACCTCGCATAATTGGAGTAGCTCCAGGCGTTGAAGGCCGCAATGGACGAGCGGCATGCGGGGAGGGAGGCCTGGCTGAAGAGTGGCGCCGATCAGCTCAGGGAGGAGACTTGGGCCCTAGCTGGAAAGATTAGAGGTAAAATCCCCGAATATATCTTCCCGACCGAACCGTCGATGTATTCGTCCAGCTGCGTTGTTCCCGACTGCCCAGTTAAGTCATGACTGCACAGTTGAGCTCTTGGCTAATCTATCGTGCAGCCCTCGAAGCGGAGTTGAAGACCCGAACAGAGAGGGAGTCGCAGCTGAAGGAGGCCGAAGAAGCCAGGGCCGAGCTTGAGAAAGTGAAGGCCAACCTTACAAAGGCCAACACCGAGCTTGACCGGGAGAAGGCCGAGTTGAAGGAGGCCGTCGTCAAGCTTGGTAAGGAGAAAGCTGAACTGGAGAAGACCGTGGCCGGGTGGGAGGCCGACTACGAAAGTAAGTCCTCGACCTGACCATGATCTTAGCCAATCCAGTAGTCATTCCGTCTGTAGCCGAATCTGACAAGTTTACTTGCCGGCGGAACTGGGTAGACATGAGAGCCAATGTCCAGGCCCAGTATCGGTTCTACACTAAGGAGATAAGAGTGATCAGGGAGTCACGGGAGGCCCTCATCGGGTCCGTGAAAGGGCTCCTTGACCTCATAGATGCCTGCCCTATGAGAACTAGTTGGAGCCGGATCCCCTAGATAGAGGTGCGTCTTGAGGATGCACCGAGTGCCTTGAAAAAGTACTCGGATGAGCATGTCATTGCCAGCGTGGCCCAGACCCTGGCGATGACCAAGTCGATCTACCCAAGGGCAGATATCGAAGCCATCGGGGAGGGGTTTGCCGAGGAGACAACGCCGGAGGAGGCGCTGGAGCTGATTGCTCGGGTGAAGCCGACTGCTGAAATAATTACCCGAGACCTGGGTCTGTAAGGGCAACATGTTATGTAGTTGGTATGTATAAACTTTTGTAAAAAAGCATGTGTAAATATGTGTGCAGTGCCGCCAAGCTTGCTACTCAGTCGTCACTAGCTCTACTTGACCGTGTAGTTTGCGCCGAGTTAGTCTGTCAGAACTTAATAAAAACGTTCAACGTAAGAGGCTGTACTCGGGCAAGCGTGACAGTCATAGTAAGGCTTCGTAACTGAAGTAAGATAAGCTCGTATGTTATTGACAAAACACATATATACATGCAGCCCCCGACTCACTACTCAGTTGATACAAGCGGCGTAGTGAGTCAGAGAAACTGTACACATGAAAAAAGTATAAAACTCAGGTATAGAAAGGACGTAGCTATTCTATGTTCCATGAGTTGTTGATGAGGATGCCGTCTTCAGTTTTCAGTCGGTAGGCGCCTTGCCGCATGACCTCGGCTATAATGAACGGCCCTTCCTAGATTGGGGATAATTTGTGCCTGTCTTTGGTGGTTTGTATTTTCCTCAAAACGAGATCCCCGACCAAAAAGGCGCGGCCACGGACATTGCGGTTGTGGTAGTGACGTAGGCCTTGAAGATACCTTGCCGACTGGATTGTTGCGGTGTCTCTTGCCTCTTCCAACTGATCTAACTCGACCAGTCGGGTATCGTTGGAGATGTCTTCTGAGTAGGCCCGGACTCGTGGAGAGCCAAACTGTAACTTTGTCGGTAGCATAGCCTCGGCACCGTAGACCAGGAAGAAAGGGGATTGCCCTGTTGCCTGACTAACCGTGGTTCTAAGAGACTAGAGAACCGATGGGAGTTCTTGTACCCACCGGCCCGCGTATGGCTATAGTCGGTCTAATATCCTAGCCTTGATACCTTGTAAGACCATACCGTTGCCTCGTTCAACCTGCCCGTTGCTCTGCAGGTGTGCCACAGATGCGTAGCAGATCTTGATGCCGAAATCTTCGCAGAAGTCTTGGAATACGCTGCCCGCGAACTGAGTGCCGTTGTCGGTGATGATGCGGTTAGGGACCCCGAACCGGTATAGTATACTCATGATGAAGTCCTTTGCTCGTGCCGTAGTGATTGTTGCAACGGGTTTAGCCTCAATCCACTTGGTGAATTTATCCACTGCGACGAATAAATGTGTAAACCCTCCTGGCTTCCCGACTTCGTGTCAGAGTCCGCTGAAATTCTCGACTTCGCTGCTTTTTTCGTCGGAACTTGATCTTGCTCGACTTCAGTTGTGACGGCTTGCCCAATGCTGTCGCGCCTGACTACCGTCTCTTTTGATTGAGCCATTTAGCAGCTCTCCTTGTCGCAGGTGAAGGCTTGCTTGATGTCACTGCAGAGGGAGAGGACTCCTGCTGGTCTAGGCATCTTCAGCACCATGTATGTATAGTGTGGTATCGCCATGAATTTGGCGAGTGCCAGTCGTCCGAGTTTCGCGTGGTATGTGGTCTCGAAGTCGGCGACCTCAAAGCAGACGTTTTTTGTGCGGAAGTTATGCCGCGTGCCGAAGGTTACTGGCAAGGTTATCTGCCTGAGTGGGATTGACGACAGGCCGGGAATTATCTCGTGGAAGGGCGCAGTACTCGGCCATAGTTCTGAACGAGGAATCTTCATCTCGTCCAAAGTCTTGGCGAACAGGATATTGAGCGTGCTACCTCTGTCGATGAGGGTTTTCTTCTGCTTGATATTTCTGACGACTGGGTCCAGGACGAGTGGATAGCGTCCCGGGTGGGAAACCCGATCTGGGTGATCTGCGCGATTGAAGGTGATGGCCATCTCTGACCAGCACAGGTACTGGGGGGAGTCCGTCGTAGAGACCGTGTTGATGTCGCGCGCTGAAGGCTTCTGTTTGCGCTTGGACTCGTACGCGAGCAGCCCCCCGAAGATGTGGTTGAGCTCGGCTTGAGGATCTTGGAAATCGTCAGCCGAACCCGAGTCTGGCTTGTCTTTGTCCTTGTCGGCACCAGACGATGACGCCTGCTCGAAGGCAAACTTCTTGAGCATGTAGCAGTCTTTGGCCGCGTGCTTGCCCTTGGGGTGGAAGGGGCATGGCCCGCTCATGACTTTCTGGTAGTCGTTATTCCGCTGGGGCCGCGACCGAGTGCGCTCCATGTTGGCCACCTCGTTGTCCGACTTCCGTTTACGGCTGCTAGACTTGTTTTTGTCGGAGGGAGAGGACTCCTACTGGTGCTGGCATCTTAAGAACCATATATGTATAGTGCAGTACCGCCATGAAACTGGCAAGCGCCGGTCATCCGAGTATCGCATGGTACGGGGTCTCGAAGTCAGCAACCTCGAAGCAGATGTTTTTCGTGCAGAAGTTGTCCCGCGTGCCGAAGGTGACCAGCAAAGTAATCTGCCCGAGTGGTGTTGAAGATAGGCCGAGAATTATCCCGTGGAAGGGCGCCGTACTCGGCCGCAGATCTAAACAAGGAATCTTCATCTCATCCAAGGTCTTGGCGAAGAGAATATTGAGCGCGCTACCTCCGTCAATGAGCACCTTCTTCAACTTGATGTTCTTCATGACTGGGTCCAGGACGAGTGGGTAACGCCCAAGGTGTGAAACCCGATCTGGGTGATCTGCGTGGGTGAACGTGATTGTGGTTTCTGACCAGCGCAAGTACTGGGGGTGTCTGCTGTAGAGATTGAATTAACGTCGCACGCCGTAAGCTTCTATTTTCGCTTGGACTCGTAGGCAGACGGCCCTCCGAAGATATGGTTGAGCTCGGCTTGAGGATCTTGAAAATCATCGGCCGAACCCTGATCTGGCTTGTCTTTGTCCTTGTCAGCGCCAGATGATGAAGCCTGCTCGGAGGCAAACTTCATTAGCATGAAGCAGTCCTTAGCCGTGTGTTTGCCTTTGGGGGGGAAGGGGCAAGGCCCATTCATGACTTTCTGGTAGTTGTTGTTGCGTTGGGGCCACGACTGAGTTCGCTCCATGTTGGCCACCTCGTTGTCCGACTTCTGCTTGCGGCTGCCGGACATGCTTTGGGATGGCTCGTTGTCGGCTTTTGCCTTCTGATCTTTCTATTAGGACTCCTTCTTCTCGTTGAGGGCCTCTGCGACCGCTTCAGCCGAGTCGGCGTATTTGTTGGACATGTCAAAAATAGCGCGAATAGAGGATGGTGGCTTCCGAGTGAATTTCGCAATGAACGGGGTGTTCTTTACTCCCTTGCGGAAGGTGGCGATGACAGCCTCGTCTTGGATCATTGGGATCTTTGTGCTTCTCGAAAAATCTCTTGATAAAATCCCGTAGAGACTCGTTCTTCTTCTAGTGTAGTTGATACAAATCGTGCTCAGAAGACGGCCTTTCGTAGGTTCCCTGAAAATTACTGATGAACCGCTCCCTGAGTTCTCCCCAGGAACCGATTGACCGCCTCGGGAGCCCTATCAGCCATGTCCTCGCCGAGTCGGCTAGCGCGACTGGGAGGTAGTTAGCCATGGCTTTGCTGTCGCCCCCTGCAGCTCGAACTGCCAGGGTATATACGGTGAGCCAGGACTTGGGATTTGTTTTGTTGTCATACTTTTTGATCCCTGTGGGCTTAAAACTAGTCGGCCAGTCGACGTCCTGTAGCTCCCGTGTGAAAGCTGCAATGCCTTTGTCTTCATGAGGGCTCGGGGTTCAACCACGGTGGATAAACCGCTCGTGATGGAGACCGAAGCGCTTGTTTTCGTCCTCCAGTCAGCGGCGCTCGTCCTCTTCTCGTTCGTGGCGCTGGGCGTTGCTGGTATGGCGGAGGTCATGTTGTAGGCGTACTCGGAGATCTTGGTTGGGCCGGAAGTCATACTGGTGATGCCGCCGATTGTCGTTGGAGTTGCCGAGTGACGTTTGCCTTGACTCCTCGCGTGGCTAATTTGACCCGGCCGCCCGACGCTGTGGTGATGTAGATGAGCCCACCGCTAGAGATCCCGACTGGTTAGTCGGTACAATGGTGTCACCTGACTGCTGTTGTTGTTGGCAGGTAGCAGCCGTAATCATCGCCTTGATCTTGGCGATAGTTGGGGTGGCTTGGTGATTAGGCCCGAGCTGGAGCGTGTCCAGCAAGTTTGCAGCGGCCACGACATTCTGCTGTGGCGTGACAAAGATGTCGTGGTCGCTGACTTTAGTCTAGAGAATCTGCTGCTGGGCAGCTCGCCCAGCCTTGTGTAGCCCGTCATTGTGAGCCTTGCGATCAGCCTCCTCTTGTTGTCGTAGTCGGCGGGCCTCCTCCTGCTGTTCCTCTTGTAGTCGGCGCACCTCCGGTGGTGGTGTTGAGGCCATGAAGATCTCTCGGGACAGAAGAAGACTTGCCAGACTGGAGTTTTAGTTTGTGCTCAAACCATTATCCGACTTAGAGTTGGACTCCGAGTAGTTTATCGGAGTAAGAACGACTCCGACCTCTCTAGATCCAATCTGAAACGGCGCTTGGCCATGTCCAAACTGAATCGCAGGAGATCAGGTCTGTTGCGCGGGATGTAGATCCGCAGCGTCGCCGAATCCGTGCGGGAGATTAACGATCTCTCCCCTTCTTGGCCCAACCCGAGCTGGCTCAAGGCCTAGCGCAAGTCGGACGCCGAAGGAAAGAAATGTCCCAATGCTCGGCGACGTGAAGGATTGCCACAGTAGATCGTTGAAGGAGATGGCGACATCCTATGGGCCGACTGGTGCAACGTCGGCTGGTTCCTCGGCCGGTTGGATTGGATCTGCTTTGGCCAAGGTGAGGTTGCCGATCTGGTCGGCAACGAAATCGAGGCTTCCAAAAGAAACTATGTCTCCAGGGGAGAACTTGTTGCCGTCGACTCCGCTTGTTAGATCCATCGAATTCGTTGATGAAGAGATCACCGGAGCCCCTACCTAGCGCGCCAACTGTCGATGTTTTACACCGGCAATATAACTATAGGGCTACCCAGCGAGGGGAAACTCAATGGATTGCAGAGGAACACAAAGAGATTTTATACTGGTTCAGGCCCTCGATGTGAGGTAATACCCAACGTCCAATTGTGGTGTTATTCCTTCGAGGAGTTGTGTCAATCAACGATCATCTGCCCTCATGGGGCGCCTTGCCTCCCCTTATATACTGGGGGACAGGGGTACAAGATGAGGATCCCAGCCGGATACGGCCAAGGGATTTCCTTTAGAGATAGAAACTTATCTGACTAAGACTATGTTTTCCTTATAGTACAAGGCAAAGTCTGCCGGGTGCTGTCTTATCTCTAACTACATGATTCGGCCCATCCTCTATCCGAGTGGCCCATATGTAGGTGGTGAGGTACCTGGGGCCCATGGCCTCCACAAGTCAAGATCGGGCTAAGAAAGGAGGAGATCATCGTTCGGACTCGGTAACACCACAGATATCTCCAATCAACATCCAATGCGGCAAACCCGATCCCCTGGAGCTCAACTCGGATACGGCCCAGAGCCGCTCGAGATCGGATCTAGGGAGATCGGAATTGTAATCACCCCCATCAACTACATTGATTCTGACTCTAAGTCGGATAGCAGTTCGGAAAGCTTCTCTCCACCACGTGAAGTCTTCATGGTGTCCAAGGGCTCGACTCCCACTCAAGAGGCACGCCGACTACGTGATCAGCAAGCGGAGGAGGCCCGTCGACTGCGAGAACAATAGGAGGAAGACACGAGTTGCCTGTAGGCCGAGTGTGATGCTGGTAATGACAATCTGCGCAAGGCTAGGCGCACTGCTCAACGGGAGATCCTCCAAACCCGAGTCAGCGACCACGATGTTTTCGTAACTCCCCAACAGAACGTTGTGGCCAGTGCAACCTTATTGGATGCACTGCAATTTGGGCTTGATAACCAGGCCACCCTGACAATAGCAAGGATCAAAGCCATGATCACCGCTGCTGCTTGCCAGTAGCGTCAACAGTTAGGTAACACGCTCATACCAACCAATAGGTTGGCTTCTCCAATGGGCGCAGCCGGCGACTACCAAGATCCCCAGGCTGAGTTCAACCACATTTTCGGAGGGTTGACTACATACGAGTCCAAGAGGAAGCAGAAGCTCACAGCATGCCAAGTCAACTCGGTCTCAGCAGATGCCCCCTAGTATTTGCATTGGTCAGAAACGCCAATCACGTTTGACCGCACAGATCACCCCGATCGGGTTACTCATCCAGGACGCTATCTATCGATGTTTTACACCGGCAATATAACTATAGGGCTACTCGGCAAGGGGAAACTCGGTGGATTGCAGAGGAACACAAAGAGAGTTTATACTGGTTCAGGCCCTTGAGGTGAGGTAATACCCTACGTCCAGTTGTGGTGTAATTCCTTCGAGATGTTTGTAGATCAATGATCTCCCGTGCCCTCATGGGGCGCCCTGCCTCCCTTTATATACTAGGGGACAGGGGTACATGATAAGGATCCCAGCCGGATACGGCCAAGGGATTTCCTTCTTAGAGATAGAAACTTATCTGACTAAGACTTGGTATTCCTTATCGTACAGGGTATAGTCTGCCGGGTGCTATCTTATCTCTAACTATATGGTTTGGCCCATCCTCTATCCGAGTGGCCCATATGCTTGTGGTGAGGTACTCGGGGCCCATGGCCTCCACAGTAGCCCCTGAGACCTTCATAGTTGAGTCATAGCTGTGTTAACGCCAAAATTTGGTACGGGTCGTTACCATGTTCGGTTAAGGAAAGAAGCGATATCAGCCATTGGAAACTAATCCAGAAGAGTCCGAGCTTGGGAAGGAATCGTGAAGACCACGTTATGGCAGTTATTTATCTTATCTATTAGATAGTTTTATCTTTTAGGAAACCTGATCTCTTGTCCGATCAGGTCTGTTAGTTTTCCTTTTCTAGTTAGGAAAGTCCTGTTTCGTGTCCTATAAGGACTCTTGTAACTCGGGGTATATATACGTATGCCCGGGGACCTTGTAATCTATCTAATCGATCAATACAATTCGGCGCATCGCCACCCTTTACCAACGGGTTCTTGCTTCTTGAGCGGGGCTGCATCGGTTAGGTCCGAACTCCTGCGAGAGGGTAAGTCTCGTTACCCCGACTACCAATTGGCTAGGACTTTCTCGGTTAGGTCCGATATTCTAGTCGGTCTATGGTAGTCGGCTTACCACGGTGTATCGGATCTGTCTACAGCTGCATCGGTTCGGTCCGACCTCTTAGGCTGGTCAGGTATATCACATCACACGTGCATAGTTTTTATCAGTTTATCGGGGGTAGTTTATCATCAGTTTGTGCTGCATCGGTTGGGTCCGACCTACTAAACTGCTAGCGATAAATTATTCCTGGTAGGCTGATATCCTTTGTGCAAGCGTCTTATCGGAATGTATAGCCAGTAAGTTATTTTCATCACAGTTGCATTAGGTCTATCGGCTCGTTGAGGTTCCTTTACTATTATCGATCTGTGCTGCATCAGTTAGGTTTGAACTACTAGATCGATAATAATAGATTTATCCTTGCCGAGCCGATCGGTGTATATGTGATGTTCTATCGGAGTGCTTAGCCGATAGGTTATCTTTTTATAAAGCCGACTGTATTATCCTTACTATTTGTCATCTATATTATCATCGGTTTTCTAGCCGATGCACATGTGTTTCCTCGGCAGTCGGCTGGCTTACTATCCTGCATATCTATTTTATCATCGGCTTCTAGCCGATGCACATGTTGTACTAACAGCTTATCTATTTGTTTATAGCGCTATCGGTTTCCTAGCCGATACACAGGTGCCATCGGCCATCGGCTACGAGGAGCCTACATCAGTCCGTATCGGCCGATAGCTGATGTGCAGTTGCTGCTGACCCGGGCACGAGCACAAGCGAGGACCCAGGAGCGAGAACGCGAGCACAAGACCCGGGCGTGAGTACAGGCAGGGGCCCGAGCACGAGCATAGCGGCGATCGGCTGGAAGGAATCCGTATCGGCTTGCTGGCCGATTGGATCAGTAATCAAATTTCTTCATATCCTTGTCAATTGCGAGGTCAAATTGACTGGCACGCCTACGAACATCAACAATTTAGGACCTACACTGGAGCTAAGCAGATCTCCCAGGCCTTCGTATGTTCAATCGCATCAAACCAGATCATCAACAAGCTTCTTGGCACACCCGGTGGTTTTTGGTGCGAACAAGCTGATGCCGAATGCTCATCCTCCACGGTGAAGATTGCCCGAGTGCGATGCTCCCGAGTACTCTTTGTCCGAGTAAGTCTTCTTCCCGAGTCCTGCTTCATGTCAGCTGGCAGCGAGGCTATGGAGGGCTTCATGTAGATGTATGAATAGTGTGCGCCGAATAAGTGCACCTATTAGGTGTAGCCCTAGACTTTGTGCTTAATTGTGAAGACAATTAAACATAAAGTCAAAGATCTTTAACCTGATAATCTTTGCCGAGTAGATTTCTACTGGTATATGAGATTTCTTTGGTATCATGTCAACTGGAATAAACTTTATAGTCTTGCCAAGCAGGGGACTACCCGTATGTAGGACTCTTTGACTTCATGTCAGTCGGAATGTGTGTTTATAGTCTTGCCGAGTAGGATACCACTCGTATATGGGACTCTTTAGCTTCATGTCAGCTAGAAAGGGAATTTATAGTCTTTCCCGAGTCGCGTCCCACCCAGAAGTTAGACTCGTCCACATCGTGTCAGCGGGAATGAGAGATTTATAGTCTCTCCCGAGTAGTGCACTACTCGAAAGTTAGACTCTTCAGCATCATATCGGCTAGAATAATGTTGCTCATGGCAACTAATGGCCACGCATGTAGGCCGAGTACCACTTTATGAAAATAACTCCACAGCGTGGTTAGGTCTACTCGAGAAAGATACCTGCATCCTCAATTTTAATGAAGACCAGCTTGTGATCCATGTAGGGATATATACCTAAGACCTGGTGGATAAAACAAATACCCAAACATATATGTTTAGCAACAAGGCTCTCATGAAGCATATCTGTTTACCTCATCGGCTCCTGTTAGTAGCATCAGCGCTATAATTTCAACTCAGCCTGCGGGTGGCCCACATGGAGCATGCTACTGTAGGAACTCATATCTTGGTGGCCCAGTGCTGACTGTGTAGGCCCAAGCCCATTTAGTCGGCATCAGCTCTATAAAAGACGGGGAGAGAGAAAAAGATTCCTTCATCTTCCCCAAATCAGCCAATCGCTTCGTCTTCCACCTTCGCGCCCAACTTTTCACCTCTCGCTCGGCTAGGGTTAGCTGCTGCTGTTCCCCACCCGAACTCGGGCGATTCCAATCCTCTTCATCTATTCCAAGCCCCCGATTCGCTTTTCCCCCAAATCTTTCCGCTCCCAATCATGCCGAAAGCTTCGGATCTTGCAGGTACGCTGGAGAATGCTTGGCCGATTTTGGATTGCGGCTTTGTGAAACTGAAGCTGCTGGAGAGTCAACTGAAGTTGCCCAGCCAAGAGGTGATCCCCTAGCGGCCGGCTAAGGGTGAGTCGGTCCCAAATCCCCAATCCGGCGAAACAGTAGTTTTTGCCTCTTTTTTCGATCGGGGTTTGTGTCTTCCCTTTTCTGATTTCTTCCGCCGCATCCTTGACTTCTATAAGCTAGAGTTGGTGAATTTGAATCCCAACTCGATTCTTCAGATCTCCATATTTGTTACTCTCTACGAGTGCTTTTTAGGTGTGGAACCCTATTTTAATTTCTTCAGGCATCTGTTCCACATCAAACCCCAGCCCTCCAAGAACAATATCAGTGTGATTGGGATGGCTGGTCTCCAGCTGAGGAGTGATGGGAAGAAAACATATCTTGATCTCCCCTTGAAATCTTCCTTGCACAATGAGTGGTACTATTGCGCAGATCTGGCTCCCTCCTTGCATCCATTCACTGGCTTGCCACCAGTAGTTTTACCAAATTGGTCAGCAGATCCAACCTTTGAGGAGATGGGCCAAGTGCACCAATTGTTTGGGAAATTAGATGACCTCAAGAAAGCTGGCCTGACTGGACCTTGGGTGGCTCGTCACTTCCTGACTCGGCGCGTCCAGCCGCTGAAGTTGAGGAGCGCATTTGGCTGGGCTTTTAAGGGCAAAAATGATCCTGACCGAGTAAGCAACAAGTCAGCCAACAAGCGCACAATGACCGAGACCCTGTTCGGTTACTTCTCCGAAGGGGTGATCGTGACCGAAGACGATAATCGCCGGGTCGCGGCCTATAGCTTCATTCGGCCCCGTACCAAGGTAATCTTCATCCTTCTTCTGTGATGAACACCTGTGGGCTTGTATGTATGATTGCCTGGCATTGTGTGATGTATTTTGTTGATTCTTCTATAATGGTGCGAGCAGTTCGATGACGACTCCCGCCCGTTGTCGGCCGTCAAGTCGAAGAAGAGGCCGAGGAGCCCCTCTGCTGCCCAACCCGACTCCAGGAGAGCGGGGAAGAAGCCTATTCTGTATCGGGGCGAGGGGGCCATGATGCCGCGCGCCATGGCAGGAAGCCTGAAGATAAATGACACTGTCCCCGCGGCGCCTAGGCGATCAAGTCCCAGGTTGGGACTTGTACGGCCGAGCTTGACATTGCTGACCTCGGCAAAAGCACCGCCGAGTGCACGATCCGAGTGGGATCCGCTAAGCACGCGGGTGCCCGAGTCGGCTACACCACCAACGGGGCCACCCCCAGCTGCCATGTCCCAGCCGATTGATTCACCAGCCGGGTCGACAACCAGGGGTAGCACTCCGCCGGGACCCGGATCGCCCGGCGGGCGATTGAAGTTTTCCAAGAGGTAAACTGCTTTGGATCTTCTGAGATTCTTGTTTGTTGCAGTAGTGCGTTGATGTGTGTTTCGCCATGCAGGAAGCGTGCCGATATCGATCTCATGGAGACCGCATCGACTGCTCCTCTTGAAGAGCCCGCCCCAGCCGAGCCAGTGCCTGCGAGCACACCCGCTGAGCCGGTGGCCAGCCTAGTCACGGAGACTAAGGCGGTCCCGACTGCGGGGTCGCTGGTGCCGCCCGACCAAGGAGCAGTTGCTGAGGTCACTGCCCCAGCCCCTGAGCTAACGCCTGCTGCGAAAGCCGTTGTCGGAGCCCTCAAGTCGACCCCTAAGGCCGCAGAGGATGCCGATGTGGGGGTCGGGACCCCATCTCCATCATGGTCATCGTTGTCGTCGTCACTGCCACCAGAGATCCCAAACCTTCTTCGGATTGAAGCTCCTCTGTGTAGGCTCCCTCGGACGTCCACCTAGACAGCGCCCGACGGAACCATGAAGAGTTTCAGGATTGATGAGGCCGCGGCGAGAAGGGAACGCGAAAGCTTGCTTCGCGCCGCCATCACCGAGTCCCGGGGAGTCGGGGTATAATTCTTGTGGCAGAGTCGTGGTGGTCTTCTTGTTTTGACGTCTAACTCCACTCTTGGCTTATTCTTTCCCTGAGCAGAAACTTGTCGATCGCAATGAGGAGATGATGGAGATCTTGATCGAAATGGCCCCCCACCTCGTGGAATTAGAGCAGCTCCGAGCGTTGAAGGCCGAGATGGAGGAGCGCCACGAGGGGAGGGAAGCTTGGCTGAAGGATGCCGCCACCTAGCTCAGGGATGAAAATTGGGCCCAGGCCGCGAAGATCAGAGGTAAGTCCCCCGAATGCATCTTCACGACCGAACTCTTGACGTATTTCTCCAGCTGCGTTGTTCCCGACTGCCCAGTTGTGTCTTGGCCGCACGGTTGAGTTGTTGACTAATCTGTCGTGCAGCCCTCGAAGCCGAGTTAAAGACCCGAACGGAGGGGGAAGCTTAGCTGAAGGAGGCCGAAGAAGCCAAGGCCGAGCTGGAGAAGGTCAAGGCCGACCTGACAGACGCCAACGCCGAGCTCGAGCAGGAAAAGGCCGAGTTAAAAGAGGCCACCATCAAGCTCGGCGAAGAAAAAGCCGAAGTGGAGAAAACCGTAGCCAAGTGGGAGGCCAAGTACGAAAGTAAGTCTCCGACCTAACCGTGATCTTAACCAATCCATTAGTTATTCCGTCTGCAACCGAGCCTGACAAGTTTACTTGCTGGTGGACCCGGACAGACATGAGAGCCAATGTCCTGGCCCAGTATCGGTTTTACACAGAAGAGATAAGAGTCATCAGGGAGTCACGGGAAGCCCTCGTCGGGTCCGTGAAAGGGCTCCTTGACCTCATAGATCCTAGCCCTGTGGGAACCAGTTGCAGCAGGATCCCCCAAGTAGAGGTGTGTCTTGAGGATGCACCGAGTGCCTTGAAGAAGTACTCAAATGAGCATGTCATTGCTGGCGTGGCCCAGACCCTGGCGATGACCAAATCGATCTACCCGAGGGCAAACATTGAAGCCATCAGGGAGGGGTTTGCCGAGGAGACGACGCCCGAGGAGGCGCTGGAGCTGATAGCCCAGGCGAGGCCGACTGCTGAGATAATCACCCGAGACCTGGGTCTGTAAGAGTAATATATCATGTAGTCGGTATATATAAACTTTTGTGGAAATCATGTGTAAATATATGTGCAGTGCCGCCAAGCCTTGAATTACTACTCAGTCGTCATTAGCTTTACTCGAATGTGTAGTTTGCGCCGAGTTAGTCTGTCGGAACTTAATAAAATCTTTCACTGTAAGTCAATCCACTGGGCAAACGTGACACTCGTAGTAAGGCTTCATAACTGGAGTAAGACAGGCTCGTATGTTATTGACAAAACACATATAATACAAGCAGCCCCTGACTCACTACTCGGTTGATACAAGCGGCGTAGTGAGTCAGAGAGAACTGTACACATGATAAGGTATAAAGCTCAGGTATAGAAAGGACGTAGCTATTCTATATTCCATGAGTTGCTGATGAGGACCACCGTCTTCGGTCTTCAGTCGGTAGGCGCCTGGCCGCGTAACCTCGGCTATAATGAACGGCCCTTCCCAAAGTGGGGATAATTTATGCCTGTCTTTGGTGGTTTGTATTTTTCTCAAGACGAGATCCCCGACCAAAAAAGCGCGGCCACGGACATTGCGATTGTGGTAGCGACGTAGGCCTTGAAAATACCTTGCCGACTGGATTGTTGTGATGTCCCTTGCTTCTTCCAACTGATCGAGCTCGACCAGTCGGGTATTGATTGAGACGTCTTCTGAGTAAGCCCGGACTTGCGGAGAGCCGAACTGTAACTCCATCGGTTGCAAAGCCTCAGCACCGTAGACCAGGAAGAAAGGGGATTGCCCTGTTGCCCGACTAACCGTGGTTCTGAGAGACCAGAGAACAGATGGGAGTTCTTGTACCCATTGGTCCGCATATGGTTGTAGTCGGTCGAATATCCTGGCCTTGATGCCTTGTAAGACATACCGTTGGCTCGCTCGACCTGCCCGTTGCTCCGTGGGTGTGCCACAGATGCATAGCAGATCTTGATGCCGAAATCTTCACAGAAGTCTTGGAATACGTCGCCCGTGAACTGAGTTCCGTTGTCGGTGATGATGTGGTTAGGGACCCCGAATCGGTATAGTATACTCAGGATGAAGTCCTTTGCTCGTGCCGCTATTATAGTTGCAATGGGTTTGGCCTCAATCCACTTGGTGAACTTGTCAATTGCGACGAATAGATGTGTAAACCCTCCTGGTGCTTTCTTGAAAGGCCCGACCATGTCGAGCCCCCATACTACGAATGGCCAAGAAATAGGGATAGTTTGGAGTTCTTGGGCTGGGAGATTTGTTTGTCTTGCATAGAACTGGCAACCCTCGCACTTGCGAACAATGTCTTTGGCGTCTGTTACTGCTGTGGGCCAGAAAAATCCCTGCCGGTAAGCCTTTCTGACTAACGTCCTAGATGCGGCATGGTTGCCACATATGCCCGAGTGGATCGGCTACAGGATCTACTTGCCCTCCTCGGTGGTAACGCAGCGCATGAGGACACTGGATGTGCTCCTTCGGTACAGGTCTTCTCCGACTAGTAGGAAGCTTTTGCTTCGACGCTGGATGTGCTCGGCTTGACTGCGATCTTCTAGGAGTTCGTCGTCCAGGAGAAATTTGACAACAGGAGTCCGCTAGTCTTGACATATGTGCAGCACCTCGTCTGTAGCCGGGGTAGGTTCACCTCCCGACTACTCCGGCGCCGGTTTCTTCTTGACTGATGGCTCCAGGAGTTGCTCGACAAAGATTCTAGTCAGAACCGCTTCTCGCTTGGATCCCTTATTTGCCAGCTCGTCTGCCACGTCGTTGTATTGACGCAGGACATGTGTTATTTCCAGCCCGTCAAACTTGTTTTCCAGCTTGCGAACCTCCTGACAGTATGCCGCCATGGTGTCATCGAGGTAAGTCCAGTCTTTCATGACTTGGTTCACCACGAGTTGAGAATCCCCGCGCACAACCAGTAGACGTATGGTGAGTGATATAGTGATGCGGAGCCTATGGATAAGTGCCTCGTACTCAGCGACGTTGTGGGAAGCTAGGAAGTGGATTTGTAGAACGTACTTTAATTTTTCGCCGGTGGGGGACATCAATATGACTCCAGCTCCGGCGCTGCCGATCCGTAGAGAACCGTCAAAGTACATTGTCCAGTACTCTAGCTTTGCTGTTGATGTAGGCAGTTGAACTTCTGTCCACTCGACCACGAAGTTGGCTAGAGCTTGTGATTTAATTGTTGTCCTTGGCTGGAAGGTGATATCAAACGCCATCAACTCGAGTGCCCATTTAACGATTCGGCCGGTGGCCTCGCGATTATGAAGGACATCCCCGAGTGGAAATGATGTGACCACCGTGACTTGATGTGGTTGAAAATAATGCACTAGCTTTCGGACTGTGATAAGTAGGCCATATAACAGCTTCTGGACCTGCGGATATCTCGTCTTCGAGTCGGCAAGAACCTCTGTCGATGCTTTGCATTGGCAATAAAACTATAGGGCTACTCGGCGAAGGTGAATTTGGTGGATTGCAGAGGAACACAGAAGATTTATACTGGTTCAGGCCCTCGATGTGAGGTAATACCCTACGTCTAGTTAAGGTGTTATTCCTCTGAGGTGTTTGATGATCAACGATCTTATTGTGGTTGCCCTGAGGGGCGCCCTGCCTCCCTTTATATACTAGGGGATAGGGGTACATGATAAGGATCCCAGCTAGATACAGCCAAGGGATATCCTTCTTAGAGATAGAGCCCTATCCGACTAAGACTATGTTTCCTCGTTATACAAGGCAAAGCCTGCCGGGTGCTATCTTATCTCTAATTACATGGTTCGGCCCATCCTCTATCCGAGTGGCCCATATACTGGTAATGAGGTACCCGGGGCCCATGGCCTCCACAGTAGCCCCTGAGACCTTCATAGTTGAGTCACAGTTGATGCCGAGTGCTCATCCTCTATGGTGAAGGTTGCCCGAGTGCAGTGCTCCTGAGTACTCTTTGTCCGAGTAAGTCTTCTTCCAAGTCCTGCTTCATGTTAGCTGGCAGCGAGGCTATGAAGGGCTTCATGTCAGCTAGCCACGCATGTAGGCCGAGTACCACTTTATGAAAATAAATCCACGGCGTGGTTAGGTGTACCCGAGAAAGATACCTACATCTCCAATTTTAATGAAGACTAGCTTGTGATCCTTGTAAGGATATATCCTCGAGACCTGGTGGATAAAACAGATACCCAAACATATATGTTTAGCAATAAGGCTCTCAAGAAGCATATCTGTTTACCTCATCGCCTCCTTTTAGTAGCACCAGCGCTATAATTTCAACTCAGCCTGCGGGCGGCCCACATGGAGCATGCTACTGTAGGAACTCTTATCTTGGTGGCCCAGTGCTGACTGTGTAGGCCCAAGCCCATCTAGTCGGCATCGGCTCTATAAAAGCAGGGAGAGAGAAAAAGATTCCTTCATCTTCCCCAAATCAGCCAATCACTTCGTCTTCCACCTTCGCGCCCAACTTTTCGCCTCCCGCCCGGCTAGGGTTAGCTGCTGCTATTCCCCACCCGAACTCGGGCGATTCCAATCCTCTTCGTTTGATCCATGCCCCCGATTTGCTTTTCCTCAAATCTCATCACCTCCAGTCATGCTGAAAGCTTCAGATCTTGTGGGTGCGCCGAGAAGTTCTTGGCCGATTTCAGGTTGCGGCTTGGTGAAGGTGAAGCGGCTGGAGAGCGAACTGAAGTTGTCCAGCCAAGAGGTGATTCGCTGGCGGTCGGCTAGGGATGAGTCGAGCCTGAATCCCCGACCTGGTGAAACGGTAGTTTTCGCCTCTTTTGTCGATTGAGGCTTGTGCCTTCCGTCTTCTGATTTCTTCCACCGCATCCTTGACTTCTATAAGCTAGAGTTGGTGCATTTGAATCCCAACTCGATTGTTCAGATCTCCATCTTTGTCACTCTGTGCGAGTGCTATTTGGGTGTGGAACCCCATTTCAACTTCCTTAGGCATTTGTTCCACATTAAACCTCAGCCCTCCAAAAATAGCATTAGCGTAATTGGGGGGGCTGGTCTTCAGTTGAGGAGTGATAGGAAAAAGTCATATCTTGATCTTCCCTTGAAATTCTCCTTGAAGGGTTGGCATACGGAGTGGTTTTATTGCGCCGATCTAGCTCCCTCCTTGTGGCCATTCACCGGCTCGCCGCCGGTGGTTTTGCCAAATTGGTCGGCGGACCCGACCTATGAAGAGATGGGTCAAGTGAACCAACTGCTGACGAAGCTGGATAACTTCAAGAAGGCTGGCCTGACTGGTCCCTGGGTAGCCAGGCGGTTCCTGACTCGGCGCTTCCAGCCCTTGAAGCTGAGGAGCGCATTCGGCTGGGATTACCAGGGAAGAGATGACCCTGACCGGGTCAGCCGGGAGTCGGCCAATGAGCAGAAGGTGACGGAGACCTTGTTCGGATACTTCTCCAGCGGGGTAATTGAAACCGAAGATAAGAAGAGACGCATTGCGTCTTACAGGCGCAGGTGGCCCTGGTCCGAGGTAACATCCGTCTTTCCTTTATAGCGCATGCCTGCGGACTCGAATGTTTGAGTCCCCAGCAATATATGATGTATCTTGTTGAATCTCTTGTAGTGGTGCGTGGAGTTCGATGAAGACTCCCGCCCATTGTCGGCCGTCGCGTCGAAGAAGAGGCCGAGGAGTCCCTCCGCTGCCCAACCCGACCCCAAGAGAGCGGGGAAGAAGCCGATTTTGTATCAGGGCGAGGGGGCCATGACGGCGCGTGCCATGGCAGGAAGCCTGAAAATAAAGGATGCCGTCGCCGCGGTGCCCAAGCGATCAAGTCCCAGGATGAGACCTGTGGGTTTTGAGCCCGACGTTGTCAAGCCTAACCGCAGCGCCACCGAGGGGCCGGCTAGAGCAGACGCCGCCGGGGGTGGAGGCACCCAAGCTGACCACACCGGAATCGGAGCCGACTCGGGCTGATGTGCCATCGCCGACTGTGACGCTGACCGGGCCGACTACCGGAGCTAGCGCTCCGTCGGGGACTGGATCGCCCGGCAGGAAGCTGAAGTTCTCCAAGAGGTGCGTTGTTCTAGGTCTTCTGAAATTCTTCTGTGTTGGAGTAGTGTCTTGATTTCTTGTTTCGTCGTGCAGGAAGCAGGCCGATATCGATCTCATGGAGACCGATCCAACCGCTCTCCTGGAAGAGCCCGCCCCAGCCGAGCCGCCGGCCACGAACACACCCGCTGAGCCGGTGGCCAGCCTGGTCATGGAGACCGAGGTGGTCCCGACTGCAGGGTCGCCGCCGCTACCCGACCAAGAGGCAGCCGCTGAGGTTGAGGCCCCAGCCCCTGAAGTGCTGCCCGTTGCGGAGGCCACCGTCGGAGCCCTTGGGCCGGTCCCCGAGGCCACGGAGGACGGCGATGCGCAAGCTGGGACCCCATCGCCGTTGTGGTCGTCGTCGTCGTTGTCGCCGCCGCTGGAGATCCCACACCTGCCTCGGATCGAAGCTCCTCCACGTGTGATGCCCCGAACATTTACATGGACGGCTCCTGACGGGACTATGAAGAGCTTCAGGCTTGATGAAGTCGTCGCGAGGAGAGAGCACGAAAGCTTGCTTCACGCCGCTATCAGCGGGTCCAAGGGAGTTGGGGTATGATTCTTGTGGTAGAGTCTTGGCAATCTTCTCGTTTTGACGTCTGACTCCGTCTTTGGTTTATCTCTTATCCTGAGCAGAAGCTTGTCGACCGCAATGAGGTGATGACAGAAATCTTGGTTGAGGTGGCTCCACACCTCGCATAATTGGAGTAGCTCCGGGCGTTGAAGGCCGAAATGGACGAGCGGCATGCGGGGAGGGAGGCCTGGCTGAAGAGTGGCGCCGATCAGCTCAGGGAGGAGACTTGGGCCCTAGCTGGAAAGATTAGAGGTAAAATCCCCGAATATATCTTCCCGACCGAACCGTCGATGTATTCGTCCAGCTGCGTTGTTCCCGACTGCCCAGTTAAGTCATGACTGCACAGTTGAGCTCTTGGCTAATCTATCGTGCAGCCCTCGAAGCGGAGTTGAAGACCCGAACAGAGAGGGAGTCGCAGCTGAAGGAGGCCGAAGAAGCCAGGGCCGAGCTTGAGAAAGTGAAGGCCAACCTTACAAAGGCCAACACCGAGCTTGACCGGGAGAAGGCCGAGTTGAAGGAGGCCGTCGTCAAGCTTGGTAAGGAGAAAGCTGAACTGGAGAAGACCGTGGCCGGGTGGGAGGCCGACTACGAAAGTAAGTCCTCGACCTGACCATGATCTTAGCCAATCCAGTAGTCATTCCGTCTGTAGCCGAATCTGACAAGTTTACTTGCCGGCGGAACTGGGTAGACATGAGAGCCAATGTCCAGGCCCAGTATCGGTTCTACACTAAGGAGATAAGAGTGATCAGGGAGTCACGGGAGGCCCTCGTCGGGTCCGTGAAAGGGCTCCTTGACCTCATAGATGCCTGCCCTATGAGAACTAGTTGGAGCCGGATCCCCTAGATAGAGGTGCGTCTTGAGGATGCACCGAGTGCCTTGAAAAAGTACTCGGATGAGCATGTCATTGCCAGCGTGGCCCAGACCCTGGCGATGACCAAGTCGATCTACCCAAGGGCAGATATCGAAGCCATCGGGGAGGGGTTTGCCGAGGAGACAACGCCGGAGGAGGCGCTGGAGCTGATTGCTCGGGTGAAGCCGACTGCTGAAATAATCACCCGAGACCTGGGTCTGTAAGGGCAACATGTTATGTAGTTGGTATGTATAAACTTTTGTAAAAAAGCATGTGTAAATATGTGTGCAGTGCCGCCAAGCTTGCTACTCAGTCGTCACTAGCTCTACTTGACCGTGTAGTTTGCGCCGAGTTAGTCTGTCAGAACTTAATAAAAACGTTCAACGTAAGAGGCTGTACTCGGGCAAGCGTGACAGTCATAGTAAGGCTTCGTAACTGAAGTAAGATAAGCTCGTATGTTATTGACAAAACACATATATACATGCAGCCCCCGACTCACTACTCAGTTGATACAAGCGGCGTAGTGAGTCAGAGAAACTGTACACATGAAAAAAGTATAAAACTCAGGTATAGAAAGGACGTAGCTGTTCTATGTTCCATGAGTTGTTGATGAGGATGCCGTCTTCAGTTTTCAGTCGGTAGGCGCCTTGCCGCATGACCTCGGCTATAATGAACGGCCCTTCCTAGATTGGGGATAATTTGTGCCTGTCTTTGGTGGTTTGTATTTTCCTCAAAACGAGATCCCCGACCAAAAAGGCGCGGCCACGGACATTGCGGTTGTGGTAGTGACGTAGGCCTTGAAGATACCTTGTCAACTGGATTGTTGCGGTGTCTCTTGCCTCTTCCAACTGATCTAACTCGACCAGTCGGGTATCGTTGGAGATGTCTTCTGAGTAGGCCCGGACTCGTGGAGAGCCAAACTGTAACTTTGTCGGTAGCATAGCCTCGGCACCGTAGACCAGGAAGAAAGGGGATTGCCCTGTTGCCTGACTAACCGTGGTTCTAAGAGACTAGAGAACCGATGGGAGTTCTTGTACCCACCGGCCCGCGTATGGCTATAGTCGGTCTAATATCCTAGCCTTGATACCTTGTAAGACCATACCGTTGCCTCGTTCAACCTGCCCGTTGCTCCGCAGGTGTGCCACAGATGCGTAGCAGATCTTGATGCCGAAATCTTCGCAGAAGTCTTGGAATACGCTGCCCGCGAACTGAGTGCCGTTGTCGGTGATGATGCGGTTAGGGACCCCGAACCGGTATAGTATACTCATGATGAAGTCCTTTGCTCGTGCCGTAGTAATTGTTGCAACGGGTTTAGCCTCAATCCACTTGGTGAATTTATCCACTGCGACGAATAAATGTGTAAACCCTCCTGGCTTCCCGACTTCGTGTCAGAGTCCGCTGAAATTCTCGACTTCGCTGCTTTTTTCGTCGGAACTTGATCTTGCTCGACTTCAGTTGTGACGGCTTGCCCAATGCTATCGCGCCTGACTACCGTCTCTTTTGATTGAGCCATTTAGCAGCTCTCCTTGTCGCAGGTGAAGGCTTGCTTGATGTCACTGCAGAGGGAGAGGACTCCTGCTGGTCTAGGCATCTTCAGCACCATGTATGTATAGTGTGGTATCGCCATGAATTTGGCGAGTGCCAGTCGTCCGAGTTTCGCGTGGTACGTGGTCTCGAAGTCGGCGACCTCAAAGCAGACGTTTTTTGTGCGGAAGTTATGCCGCGTGCCGAAGGTTACTGGCAAGGTTATCTGCCTGAGTGGGATTGACGACAGGCCGGGAATTATCTCGTGGAAGGGCGCAGTGCTCGGCCATAGTTCTGAACGAGGAATCTTCATCTCGTCCAAAGTCTTGGCGAACAGGATATTGAGCGTGCTACCTCTGTCGATGAGGGTTTTCTTCAGCTTGATATTTCTGACGACTGGGTCCAGGACGAGTGGATAGCGTCCCGGGTGGGAAACCCGATCTGGGTGATCTGCGCGATTGAAGGTGATGGCCATCTCTGACCAGCACAGGTACTGGGGGGAGTCCGTCGTAGAGACCGTGTTGATGTCGCGCGCTGAAGGCTTCTGTTTGCGCTTGGACTCGTACACGAGCAGCCCCCCGAAGATGTGGTTGAGCTCGGCTTGAGGATCTTGGAAATCGTCAGCCGGACCCGAGTCTGGCTTGTCTTTGTCCTTGTCGGCACTAGACGATGACGCCTGCTCGAAGGCAAACTTCTTGAGCATGTAGCAGTCTTTGGCCGCGTGCTTGCCCTTAGGGTGGAAGGGGCTTGGCCCGCTCATGACTTTCTGGTAGTCGTTATTCCGCTGGGGCCGCGACCGAGTGCGCTCCATGTTGGCCACCTCGTTGTCCGACTTCCGTTTACGGCTGCTAGACTTGTTTTGAGACGGCTCGTTGTCGGTTTTTGCCTTTGGGTCCTTCTGTCGGGACTCCTTCTTCTCGTCGAGGGCTTCTGCGACCGCTTCAGCCGAGTCAGCGTATTTATTGGCCATGTCGAACAGAGCCCGGATGGACGGTGGTGGTTTCCGAGTGAACTTTCGCGATGAATAGGGCGTCCTTTACTCCCTTGCAGAAGATGGCGATGACAGCTTCGTCGCGGATTGTTGGGATCTTGTTGCGCTTCTCGGAAAACCTCTTGATGAAGTCTCGCAGAGACTCATTCTTCTTCTAGTGCAGCTGATAAAGACCATTCTCCGAAGATGGTCTCTCGTAGGTCCCCTGAAAATTCGCGATGAACCGCTCCCTGAGTTCTCCCTAGGAACCAATCGACCGCTTCGGGAGGCTTGTCAGCCATGTCCTCGCTGAGTCGGCTAGGGCAACCGGGAGGTAGTTCGCCATGGCTTTGTTGTCACCCCCAGCAGCTCGAACTGCTAGGGTGTATACGGTGATCCAGGACTCGGGATTTGTCTTGCCGTCATACTTTTCGATCCCCGTGGGCTTGAAGCCAGTCGGCCAGTGGACATCTTGTAGTTCCCGAGTGAAAGCTGGAATCCCTTCGTCTTCGTGGGGGCACGGGCTCCGACCACGGTGGTTGAACCACTCGTGATGGAGGCCAAAGTGCTCGTTTTCGTCTTCTACTCGGCGGCACTCATCCTCTTGTTGCTCGCGGTGCCGGGCGCTGATAGTATGGCGAAGGTCATGCTGTATGCGCTCTTGGAGGTCTTGATTGGGCCGACAATCATACTGGTGGCGACGCCGGTTGCTGTTATTAGTATTACCGAGTGTGGTTTGCCTAGACTCTTCGCGTTGCCGACTTGAGCCGGCCGCCCGACGCCGAGCTGATGTGGATGAGCCCGCTGCTGGAGATCCCGACCTGTTAGTCGGTATTATTGTGTCGCCCGACTGCTATTGTTGGCAGGCAGCAGCCGTGATCATCGCCTTGATCTTGGTGATAGTTGGGGTGGCCTGGTGGTCAGGCCCGAGCTGGAGTGTGTCTAGCAAAGTTGCGGCGGCCACAACGTTTTGTTGTGGCGTGACGAAGACGTCGTGATCGCCGACTTTGGTTTGGAGAATTTGCTGCTGGGCTGCTCGCCCAGCTCTGCGCAGCCCGTCGTTGCGAGCCTCGCGATCAGCTTCCTCCTATTGTTGCAGTCGGCGCGCCTCCTCCTACTGCTCATCTTGTAGTCGGCGCACCTCGGAGGGTGGTGTTGAAGCCATGAAGATCTCGCGAGGGAGGAGAAAACTAGCCAGACTGGAGTCCGAACTGGCGTTCGAACCGTTATCCGACTTGGAGTCGGACTCCGAGTAGTTTATCGGAGTGAGAACGACCCCAACCTCTCTAGATCCAATCTGAAATGGCGCTTGGCCGTGTCCAAACAGAACCACAGGAGATCGGGTTTGTTGCGCGGAGTGTAAATCCGCAACGTCGCCAAGTCTGTGTGGGAGATTGACGATCTCCCCCCTTCTCGGCCCAACCTGGGCTGGCTCGAGGCCTAGCGCAAGTCGGACGCCGAAGGAGAGAGTTGTCCCTATGCTTGGCGATGTCAAGGACTGCCGTAGTAAGTCGGGGAAGGAGATCGCGACGTCCTGTGAGCCGACTGGCGCTACGTCGGCTAGTTCTTCGGCTAGCAAGATTGGGTCTGCCTCGGCCAAGGTGAGATTGCCGAGTTGATGGGTGACGAAGTCTAGGCTCCCGAAGGTAATTGCATCTCCAGGGGAGAACTTGTGGTTGTTCACTCCGTTGGTTGAATCCATCGAATCTGCTGATGAAGAATTCACCGGAGCCCCTACCTGGTGCGCCAACTGTCAATGCTTTGCACCGGCAATAAAACTATAGGGCTACTCGGCGAAGGTGAATTCGATGGATTGCAGAGGAACACAGAAGATTTATACTGGTTCAGGCCCTCAATGTGAGGTAATACCCTACGTCCAATTGAGGTGTTATTCCTCTGAGGTGTTTGATGATCGATGATCTTGTTGTGGTTGCCCTGAGGGGCGCCCTGCCTCCCTTTATATACTAGGGGACAGGGGTACATGATAAGGATCCTAGCTGGATACAGCCAAGGGATATCCTTCTTAGAGATAGAGCCCTATCCGACTAAGACTATGTTTCCTCGTTATACAAGGCAAAGCCTGCCGGGTGCTATCTTATCTCTAATTACATGGTTTGGCCCATCCTCTATCCGAGTGGCCCATATACTGGTAATGAGGTACCCGGGGCCCATGGCCTCCACAACCTCGCTGACAAAGTAAACTGGCCATTCTATTTTCTGGATGTGACCCTGTTCGGATCGCTCGACCACCAGCACCGTACTGACTACCTGAGTGGTTGCCGCCAGATACAGCATTAGCGGTTCTTGGGGCATGGGTGATGCCAACATGTGAGGTGATGTGAGAAATTGCTTAAAGTCTTCGAAGGCTTGTTGGGCATCCAGAGTCCATTGAAAATTGTCCGCCTTTTTGAGTAGCATGAAGAAGGGCATACCCCGTTTGCCCAGTCAGGAAATAAATTGGCTGAGTGCCGCCATGCAGCCTGTCAACTTCTAGACGTCCTTTTGGGTAGTCGGGGGAGCCATGTTCATTATGGCGTTGACTTTGTCCAGGTTTGCCTCGATGCCACGATGCGAGACGATGAAGCTGAGTAGCTTGCCAGATGGCACTCCGAAGGCGCATTTTTCCGGGTTCAACTTCATCTTGAATCGTCGAAGATTTTGGAAGGTTTCTTCCAGGTCAGCGATGAGGTCTTCTTTGGACTCGGTCTTGATCACCACGTCGTCGACTTAGGCTTCCACGTTGCGCTCGATCTGAGTGTGCAAACACCGCTGAATTGCCCGTTGTGATGTAGCAGTACACTCCAAACGCATGATCAAAGATGTCTTTAAGCAGTCTTCCTCCCTCAGGCTAATTTGATGGTATCCCGAGTAGCAGTCGAGAAAGCTGAGTAGGTCGCACCCGGCCGTGGAATCTACCACCTGATCTATCCTGGGAAGACCAAATGGGTCCTTGGGGCATGCCTTGTTGAGATCGGTGTAGTCGACGCACATGCGCCATTTACCATTTTTTTTCCGGACCAGAACTGGGTTTGCCAGCCAATTCGGGTGATAGACCTCCTTGATGAACCCGGCTGCGAGGAGCTTGGTAATCTCCTCCCGAATAGCATCCTTGCGGTCTTGAGCGAAGCGCCGCAGCCGTTGCTTGACTGGCTTGGCATCTGTCTTCACATTTAGGGCGTGCTCGATCACCTCCCATGGTATGCCCGGCATGTCAGACGGTTTCCATGCGAAGATATCTTTATTGGCTTGTAGGAAGGTGACGAGCGCGTCTTCCTATTTGGGGTGGAGTCCGGTCCCGACTAGGGCAGTCTTGGAGGGGTCGGAAGGGGCCAGGGGGATCTTCTTCATGTCAGAGTCCACTGAAATTCCCGACTTCGCTGCCTTTTTTGCCGGAACTAGATCTTGCTCAACTTTAGTTGTGGTGGCTTGCCGAATGCTGTTTCGCTCGACTGCCGCATCTTGTAATTGAGCCAATTCGTAGCTCTCCTTGTCGCAGGTGAAGGCTTGCTTGACATCGCTGCGTAGGGAGAGGACTCCTACTGGCCCTGGCATTTGAGCACCATATATGTGTAGCGCGGTATCGCCATGAATTTGGTGAGTGCTGGTCGTCCGATTATCACGTGGTATGCGGTCTCGAAGTCGGCGACCTCGAAGCAGACATTTTCCATGTAGAAGTTATCCCGTGTGCCGAAGGTTACTGGCAATGTGATCTGCCCAAGTGGAGTTGATGACAGGCCGGGAATCATCCTGTCGAAGGGCGCAGTGCTCGGCCATAGTTCTGAATGAGGGATCTTCATCTCGTCCAAAGTCTTGGCAAATAAGATGTTGAGCATGCTACCTCCGTCGTTGAGGGTTTTCTTTAGCCTAATGTTTCTGACGACTAGGTCCAGGACGAGTGAATAACGTCCTGGGTGAGAAACCCGATCTAGGTGATCTGCGCGATTGAAGGTAATGGCCATCTCTGACCAGCGCAGGTACTGGGGGGTGTCTGTCGTAGAGACTATATTGATGTCGCGTGCTAATAGCTTCTGTTTGCGCTTGGACTCGTACGTAGACGGCCCTCCGAAAATATGGTTGAGTTCGGCTTGAGGATCTTGGAGATTGTCGGCCGGACCCTGATCTGGCTTATCTTTGTCCTTGTCGGCGCCAGATGATGAAGCCTGCTCGGAGGCAAACTTCTTAAGCATGTAGTAATCTTTGGCCGCGTGCTTGCCCTTGGGGTGGAAGGGGCATGGCCCGCTCATGACCTTCTGGTAGTCGTTATTCCGTTGGGGCCGTGACCAAGTGCGCTCCATGTTGGCCACCTCGTTGTCTGACTTCTGCTTGTGGCTGCCAGACTTGTTTTGAGACGGCTCGTTGTCGGCTTTCGCCTTCTGGTCTTTCTGTCGGGACTCCTTCTTCTCGTCAAGGGCCTCTGCGACCGCTTCAGCCGAGTCGGCGTATTTGTTGGCCATGTCGAAAAGAGACCGGACAATGGGTGGTGGCTTCCGAGTGAACTTCGAAATGAATGGGGCGTCCTTTACTCCCTTGCGGAAGGCGGTGATGACAGCCTCGTCGCGGATCATTGGGATCTTGTTGCGCTTCTCAGAGAACCTCTTGATAAAATCACGTAGAGACTCATTGTTCTTCTAGTGTAGTTGATACAGATCGTGCTCAGAAGATGGCCTCTTGTAGGTCCCTTGGAAGTTGGCGATGAACCGCTCCCTGAGTTCTCCCTAGGAACCGATTGACTACCTCAGGAGCCCAGTCAGCCATGTCCTCGCCGAGTCGGCTAGCGCGACTGGTAGGTAGTTGGCCATGGCTTTGTTGTCGCCCCCAGCAGCTCGAACTGCTAGGGTATATACGGTGAGCCAGGACTCAGGATTTGTTTTGCCATCATATTTTTCAATCCCTGTGGGTTTAAAACCAGTCGGCTAGTGGACGTCCTGTAGCTCCCAAGTGAAAGCTGGAATGCCTTCGTCTTCGTGAGGGCTCGGGCTTCGACCACAGCTGTTGAACCACTCGTGATGGAGACCGAAGCGCTCGTTTTCATCCTCTAGTCAGCGGCGCTCGTCTTCGTGTCGTTCGTGGCACCGGGCGTTGATAGTGTGGCGAAGGTCATGTTGTAGGCGCTCTCGGAGGTCTTGATAAGGCCGGCGATCATACTAGAGACGCCGCCGGTTGTCATTGCCGAGTGTGGTTTGCCTAGACTCCTCGTGTGGCCGACTTGAGCTGGCCGCTCGACACCGTGCAGACATGGATGAGCCTGCTGCTGGAGATCCCGACTGGTTAGTCGGTACCACAGTGTCGCCCGACTGCTGTTGATGTTGCTGGCAAGCAACAGCCGTGATCATCGCCTTGATCTTGGCGTTAGTTGGGGTGGCCTAGTGATCAGGCCCAAGCTGAAGCGTGTCTAGCAAGGTTGTGGCAGCCCCAACATTCTGTTGTGGCGTGACGAAGACGTCGTGATCGCTGACTTTGGTTTGGAGAATCTGCTGCTGAGCTGCTCGCCCAGCCTTCCGTAGCTCGTCATTGCGAGCCTCGCGGTCAGCCTCCTCCTGCTGTCGCAGTCGGCGTGCCTCCTCCTGTTGCTCTTCTTGTAGTCGGCGTACCTCGGATGGTGTTGTTGAAGCCATGAAGATCTCGCGGGGAAGGAAGAGACTCGCCAGACTAGAGTCCGAACTAGCGTTCGAACCATTATCTGACTTGGAGTCGGACTCCGAGTAGTTTATCGGAGTGAGAACGACCCCAACCTCTCTAGATCCAATCTAAAACGGCCAGATTGATCTCCTTGCAATCGGGTTCATCAAAGAGGTCTACCACCCGGATTGGCTGGCAAACCCAGTCTTGGTCTAGAAGAAGAATGGTAAATGACGCATGTGCGTCGATTACACCAACTTAAACAAGGCGTGCCACAAAGACCCATTTGGTCCAACTGCGGGGTGCGAACTTCTTAGCTTTCTCGACTGTTACTCGGGATATCTCCAAATCAGCTTGAAGGAGGACTGCATGAAGACTTCTTTCATCACACCGTTTGGAGCATACTGCTATGTCACTATGCCGTTCGGGTTGAAAAATGCTAGAGCAATGTATCAACGAGCAATTCAGCGATGTTTACACACTCAACTCGAGTGCAACGTGGAGGCGTATGTCGATGACGTGATGATCAAGACAAAATCCAAGGAAGACCTCATCACTGACTTGGAAGAAACTTTCCAAAGCCTTCGGAGATTCAAGATGAAGTTGAATCCAGAAAAGCACGCCTTCGGTGTACCGTCCGGAAAGCTACTCAGCTTCATCGTATCACATCGAGGCATTGAGGCCAATCTAGAGAAAATCAATGCTATCCTGAACATGGCACCCCCCAACTAGCCAGAAGGACGTCCAAAAGATGACAGGCTACATGGCGGCACTTAGCCGATTCATCTCCTGACTTGGTGAATGGGGCATGCCCTTTTTCAAATTATTGAAGAAAGTAGACAAATTTCAATGGACACCCAAAGCCTAGCAAGCCTTCAAAGACTTCAAAAAATTTCTCACATCACCACCAGTGCTGGCATCACCCAGGCCCTAGGAGCCACTACTATTATATCTGGCGGCAACCAGTCAGATAGTCAGCACAGTGATGGTAGTTGAGCAAGCAGAGCCAGGTCATATATAGAAAATACAAAGGCCATTCTACTTTGTTAGCGAGGTCGTAGCCGACTACAAGATAAGATATCCTCAAGTCCAGAAGCTGTTATATGGCCTACTCATCACTATCCAGAGTTGGTGCACTATTTTTAGTCGCATCAAGTAATTGTTGTCACATCGTATCCTCTCGGGGACGTCCTACACAACTGCGAGGCCACTGGCAGAATTGCTAAATGGGCACTCGAGTTGATGGCGTTTGACATCATCTTTTAACCACGTGGAGCAATCAAATCTCAAGTTCTAGCTGACTTCGTGACTGAGTGGACAGAAGTCTAGACAACTACAAACACAGACAAGCTAGAGTATTGACGATGTACTTCGACGATTCTCTACAGATTAGCGGCGTAGGGGCTGGCATCATGCTGATGTCACCCACTAGCGAAAAACTCAAGTATGTTTTCCAGATTCACTTTCCTGCTTCCCACAATGTTGCCGAGTACGAGGCACTCATCCACGGGCTCCGCATTGCCATATCACTCAGCATCCGCCGAGTAGTCGTATTCTAGGATTCTCAACTCATGGTCAACCAAGTCATGAAAGACTGGACATGTCTCGATGATAATATGGCGGCATATTGTTAGGAGGTACGAAAGCTGGAAAACAAGTTCGATGGGCTGGAGATAACTCATGTATTGCGAAAATACAACGAAGTTGCAGACAAATTTGCCAATATGGGATCCAAACGAGAAGTGGTCCCGATTGGGATTTTTGTCGAGCAACTATTAGAGCCATCCATCAAGAAGAAACTAGTGCTTAAACAGTTGGGGGCTGAACCTACCCCGGCAACAAATGAAGTGCTAATCATCTCTCAAGATTGGCGGACTCCAATTGTCAAATTCCTCTTGGATGATGAACTCGCAGAAGATTGCAATGTGAAACGTCGAAGTAAATGTTTCCTTATAGTCTAAGAAGACCTGTACCGTCGAAGCGCATCCGGAGTCCTCATGCGCTGCGTCACACTCGAGGAGGGCAAGTAGATTCTGCAGTCGATACACTTGGGTATTTATGGCAACCACGCTGCATCCAGGACATTAGTCAGAAAGGCTTACAGACAGGGTTTCTTATGGCCGACTGCAGTAACAGATGCAAATGACATAGTTCGCACATGTGAGGGATGCCAATTCTATGCAAGGCAAACACATCTTCCATGTCAAGAACTTCAAACAATTTCAATCTCTTGGCCCTTTGTAGTTTGGGGGCTTGACATGGTCGGGCCATTCAAGAAAGCGCCAGGAGGGTTCACACACTTGTTCTTCGCAGTGGATTGAGGCAAAACCCATTGCTACCATAAGAGTGGCACGAGCAAAGGACTTCATCATGAGTATTTTATATCGATTTGGAGTTCCTAACCGCATCATAATGGACAACGGTACTCAGTTCACTAGCGGCGTGTTTCAAGATTTCTGTGATGCCTTCGGCATCAAGATCTGTTATGCTTCTGTGGCACACCCATGGAGTAATGGGCAGGTCAAGCGTGCCAATGGCATGGTATTACAAGGTATCAAGGCTAGGGTGTTCAACCGACTACAACCATATGTAGGGCAGTGGGTACAAGAACTCCCATCCGTTCTCTGGTCTCTAAGAACCACGGTTAGTTGGGCAACAGGGCAATCCCCTTTCTTCCTAGTCTATGGTGCTGAGGCTATGTTAACAACCGAGTTGGAGTTCGGCTCTTCACGAGTTTGGGCCCACTCAGAAGACAAATCAAACAAAGACCGACTGGTTGAACTCGATCAGTTGGAGGAAGCAAGGGACATCGCAACTATCCAGTCAACAAGGTATCTTCAAGGCCTACTTTGTTATCACAGTTGGAATGTTTGTGGCCGCGCCTTTTTGGTGGGAGATCTTGTCTTCAGAGCAATACAAACCACCAAAGACAAGCATAAACTATCCCCTTTATGGGAAGGGCCATTCATTATCGCTAAGGTATCATGTCCAGGCACCTACCGACTAGAGACTGAAGACGGTGCCCTCGTCAGCAACTCATGGAATATAGAATAGCTACGTCCTTTCTATACCTGTGTCTTGTATTTCCTCTATACATATGTATAAAGTTTTTTTTCTGACTCAGTACATCGCTTGTCCCAACCGAGTAGTGAGTCGGGGGCTGCATGTATTATGTGCCTTGTTAATAAAATCCGAGTTTGTTTTATCTAAGTCAAGAAGTTCTACAACGATTATGCTAAGTTTGCCTGAGTATAGCTTTCAGAAGAGAACGTTTTTTCTTAAGTTCCTATCAATCTACTCGGCGCAGACTACATAGTCAGGTAAAGCTAATGACAACTTAGAATAAGCAAGTACTCGACAGCACTTTACAAGATATTTATACAAGCTTTTACAAAAGTTGTATATGCTTATCAATAGTCACCGACTGCATAATTGTTTTGTTCTTACATACCCAAGTCCTTGGCTATTGCCTCTGCGGTCGGCCTCACCTAGCTGATCAGCTCCAGCGCCTCTTTGGGAGTTGTCCCCTCGGCAAAACCCTCACAAACGTCCTCAATATATACCCTAGGGTAGATTGATTTGGTCATGGCAAGATCTTGGGCGACACCGACAGCTACACCCTGTCGATGCTTTGCACCGGCAATAATACTATGGGGCTACTCAGCGACCTGGAATTCGGTGGATTGCAGAGGAAGACAAGAGGATTATACTGGTTCAGGCCCTCGATGTGAGGTAATACCCTATGTCCAGTTGAGGTGTTATTCCTCTGAGGTGGTTTTTGTGATCAATGATCTTGCGTGTCCTCGTGGGGCGCCCTGCCTCCCTTTATATACTAGGGGACAGGGGTACATGGTAAGGATCCCAGTCGGATACGACCAAGGGACTTCCTTTTTAGAGATAGAATCCTATCCGACTAAGGCTAGGTTTCCTTATCGTACAAGGCACAGCCTGCCGGGTGCTATCTTATCTCTAATTATATGATCTGGCCCATCCTCTATCCGAGTGGCCCATGTGCTGGTAATGAGGTACCCGGGGCCCATGGCTCCCACAGTAGCCCCTGAGACCGTCATAGTTGAGTCACAGCTGATGCCGAGTGCTCACCCTCCATGGTGAAGGTTACCCGGGTGCGATGCTCCCGAGTACTCTTTGTCCGAGTAAGTCTTCCCGAGTCCTGCTTCATGTCAGCTGGCAGCGAGGCTATGAAGGGCTTCATGTAGATATATGAATAGCGTGCGCCGAATAGGCGCACCTATTAGGTGTAGCCCCCGACTTTGTGCTTAATTGTGAAGACAATTAAACATAAAGTCAAAGATCTTTAACCTGGAAGTCTTTCCCGAGTAGATTACTACTGGTATATGAGACTCTTCGGTATCATGTCAACCGGAATATAGTTTATAGTCTTGCCGAGTAGGAGACTACTCGTATATAGGACTCTTCGACTTCATGTCAGTCGGAATATGAGTTTATAGTCTTTTCCGAGTGGCGTCCCACTCAAAAGCTAGACTCTTCCGCATCATGTCAGCGGGAATAGATATTTATAGTCTCTCCCGAGTAGTGCACTACTCGAAAGTTAGACTCTTCAGCGTCATGTCGGCTGGAATAATGTTGCTCATGGCAACTGATGGCCACGCATGTAGGCCGAGTACCACTTTATGAAAATAAATCCATTACGTGGTCAGGTGTTCCCGAGAAAGATACCTGCATCCCCAATTTTAATGAAGACCAGCTTGTGATCCTTGTAAGGATATATCCTCGAGACCTGGTGGATAAAACAGATACCCAAACATATATGTTTAGCAGTAAGGCTTTCATGAAGCATATCTGTTTACCTCATCGATTCCTGTGGGTAGCACCAGCGCTATAATTTCAACTCCGCCTGCGGGCGGCCCACATGGAGCATGCTACTGTAGGAACTCATATCTTGTCGGCCCAATACCGACTGTGCAGGCCTGGGCCCATCTAGTCGGTACAGGCTATAAAAGGATGGGGAGAGAGAAAAAGATTCCGTCGTCTTCCCCAAAGCAGCCAATCTCTTCGTCTTCCACCTTCGCGCCTAGCTTTTCGCCTCCCGCCCGGCTAGGGTTAGCAGCAGCCGTTCCCCACACGGACTCGGGCGATTTCAATCCTCTTCGTTTATTCCAAGCCCCCGATTTACTTTCCCCCAAATCTCACCACCTCCAGTCATGCCGAAGGCGACGAATCCTGCGGGTGCGCCAGGGAGTTCTTGGCCGATCTCGGATTGCGGCTTGGTGAAGCTGAGACGGCTGGAGAGCGAGCTGAAGTTGCCCAGCCAAGAAGTGATCCGTTGGCGGTCGGCGAGGGATGAGTCGAGCCCCAACCCCCGGCCTGGTGAAACGGTAGTTTTTGCCTCTTTCTTTGATCGGGGCTTGTGTCTTCCGTCGTCTGATTTCTTCCGCCGCATCCTTGATTTCTACGGGCTGGAGTTGGTGCATTTAAATCCCAACTCGATCCTTCAGATCTCCATATTCGTTACTCTTTGCGAGTGCTTTCTAGGTGTTGAGCCCCATTTCATCCTCTTCCGACACTTGTTCCATGTCAAGCCCCAGCCTTCCAAGAGTAATATCAGTGTGATTGGGGGGGCTGGTCTTCAACTAAGGAGTGATGGGAAGAAAACGTATATCGATTTGCCCTTGAAATCTTCTCTGAAGGGCTGGCACAAGGAGTGGTTTTACTGCGCCGATCTAGCTCCTTCCTTGCGCCCGTTTACTGGTATGCCGCCAGCGGTGTTGCCAAGCTGGTCCTCAGAGCCAACCTTTGAAGAACTGGGCCAGGCACATATATTGCTGACAAAGATAGATGACCTCAAGAGGGCCGGCTTGACGGGGCCCTGGGTGGCTCGTCGTTTCCTGACAAGGCGCGTCCAGCCGCTGAAGTTGAGAAGCGCCTTCGGCTGGGCCTTCAAAGGTAAACACGATCCCGACCGGGTGAGCAGCGAGACGGCGGACAAGGGGGCAGTGACCGATACCTTGTTTGGCTACTTCTCCGAAGGGGTGGTTGCCACCGAAGATGATAACCGCCGAGTTGCTGCCTATAGCTTCATCCGGCCGCGGACCAAGGTAACCTCCTACCTTCTTCCGTGGTGAACGCCTGTGGAACGGTGATTGTTCAACCTTGCGTGATGGTATCTTGTCGACTTGCTTGTTGTGGCATGAGGAATTTGATGAAGACTCTCGTCCATTGTTGGCGGTCGCGTCGAAGAAGAGGGCGAGGAGTCCCTCTGCTGCCCAACCCGACTCCAAGAGAGCGGGGAAGAAGCCGATTTTATATCGGGGCGAGGGGGCCATGACAGCGCGCGCCGTGAGCGGCAGCTTGAAGATAAAGGACACCGCTGCCACAACGCCCACGCGGTCGAGTCCCAGGCTGAGATCAGCAAGCTTGGGCCCAACATTGTCGTTCTCAGCAACAGCGCCACCAAGGGGCCGACCAGAGAAGAGGCCGATCGGGGCAAAGGAACCCGAACCAACCATTCCAGAGTCGGGGCCGGCTCGTGCTGATACGCCTCTGCCATCGATGACACCGACCGGAGCAACTGCCGACGCTAGCGCTTCGCCGGGGGGCGGGCAGGCTAGCAGGAAGCTGAGGTTCTCCAAGAGGTGCGCTACTCCGGGTCTTCTGTAGTCGTTGTACGTTAGAATACAGTCTTGATGTCTTGCTTCGTCGTGCAGGAAGCGGGCCGATATCGATCTTAAAAAGGTCGATCCATCTGCTCCACTTGATGATCTGCCCAGCCGAGGCGGCGCGAACACCTGTTGAGCCGGCGGCCAGCCCGGTTGCGGAGACCGAGGTGGCTCCGACTACAAGGCCACTGCCGCCACCCGACCGAGAGGTGGCTGTTGAAACCGAGGCCCCAGCCCCCGAGGCGCCGTATGTCGCGGAAGCGGGGGACGGAGCCCCCGAGCTGGTCCCCGATGTTATAGGGGAAGGTGGTGCCGAGGCCAGGACCCCATCGCCATCGTGGTTATCGTCATCGCCATCGTCGCCGCTACCGCTGTAACAGCCCACTTTTGTTGTTTGGTGCATAAAACCATTTTTCCATCTGCATGCTCTTCATATCATCTTTCATGCATGAAAAACCCAGCCTTGTCCCCAAGTTTCTTTCGGTTGGAAGCAAGCTGCCCCTATCGGACCATCCTCTTGGGGATTGGATGGTCCGAATCCCTCCCATCGGACCAGACGCCTCCCGATCGGACCTTCGCCCGCGCCCGCGCTTGCTCGCGCCAGGGCTCTCTCTCGAGTCCGCGCCCTTTTCTTGTGCCCGGGGACTTGGCTCTCTCTTGAGTCCGCGCCCTCGCGCCCGGACTCTGCTTCCGAGCTCGCGCCCGGACTCTCTCTCCCCCCTCGAGCCCGCGCCCGCGCCCTCTCCTGTTTCTCTCTCTCGAGTCCGTGCCCTTTCTCGCGAGCCCGCGCCCGCGCTCCCTCTCTCCTGAGCTCGCGCACACGCCCTCTCTCGTGCCGCGCCCTTTTTCTCTCGCGCCCGCGCCCTCTCTCGCGAGCCCGCGCCAGTCAGCTAGCTTTTTACTCCGCCTATGTTGTCATCGGCTTCTAGCCGATGCTCAGGTATGCGAATGCTATCGGCAATCGGCCGGTTTGCTTCTCGCTTATAACATCATCGATTTGTATCAGTCTGTCATCGGCCATCGGCTACGAGGAGTCCTTATCGGCCGATTGGTTTCGGCGTCAACACATGGTTGTTGGAGACAGTCCTCAAGTGTGAATCTTTGATACGTGATGCTATCGGCTGTGCCCTGTCCTACATCGTCCAAACGAGATCACGCGAGGATCTCTCTCCGCCCGTGCGGCTCGGCCAGGTGGCTTCCTCTGCGCGCCCTAGACCACTTGAGAGAGAGAGGCAGAGAGCCGCCTTGGGACCTCGCGAGATACCCCGACAACCTCAGCAGCGCCCTGCCCTGTCCCATCTGTCTGCTGCACGCTTGCCCGTGCACACGCCATCGCGAGACCGTGGAGCAGAGCAGCGCCCCTCCCCTCTCCTCTCCTTCCCTGCCTTCCTTTTAACCAAGCCTATGCCCTCCTGCCTCCCCAGCTCGCCCTCTTTCTCACCTGCCAAGGACCCAAAGGATTGTCCCTTGGTTCGCTGAGAACGTGAGGTGCCGCCCACGGCGCCGGCGAGCACACGCTTTTCGTCTGAGAGCTCCGGTGAGTTTTACCTTGTCTCAGCTGTGTCATCACGCGTTCTTGCTCGACCTAACTCCGTTTTCGCCCTCGGCAAGCAGCAAGCACCACCGCAGCCTCATCGTCTTTTGCAACGCCGACCGGGTGCCGCCGTGACCTTGCAGCCGCTAATCTGCGCCCTGGTGAGTTAGCGCTGTCCTGGCGGTATCACCATCTTCCATTCACTCTTTGAACTCATCACAGTGCTTGACTGCAGCCTCCATCGCGAGCAACCCTTTTGCCGAGCCGATCACCGCCTCAACATTGCTCCCTACCGCCTGCACTCCTCGGTGAGCTTCTGTTTCTGCATGTACCTCCTTTTTATTCCTGGGAGGCCACTTGTTCTCCCCACGTCCTTGGCTTGGCCTGTCATGCCATTCCTTTGCCATCCGCCCAAGCATCACCACCGTGGCCATATGTGTGGATGAGGCTCAATCGGAGCATGGCCGCTTGTAGTAGAGCCCTTCGATCTTGCATGCAGGATCCCTAGAGCTTCCTCGTGCCCTGCATGCGCTAGCCATGCACTCGGGCATGAGAGGACAGAGGTAGACAAGCCGTGCATTAGCTTGGCCTTCACCGAGCACCTTAGGTGCGCTTGTGTTTGAGTGAGTAGCAGCCACCCATCAGCCCCAAGCAAGCCAGGTTGGCCTCACTAGCATTAGAACGGGATAAAACCACGAGTAGAGCAGCTGCTGTCGTTTTCCTGTTTTGTCGGTCATCGTTAACGTGCGAAGACGTGTAGTTTGCGCGTACGAAGACATCGTTTTGGACCAAGGCGTTCGCCGCTACCGAAGCCTTCCCGTAGGTTACACTTGTACATCCAGTGACCCCTAGGCCCTAGAAACCCTCCACGCCTCCAAATGCCTAGATTAAAACTTCACGCCCGGTGGATTTCACGTGTTAGGCCGTTTTAGTGACATGTGAGCGTGCGCGATTAATATCCTAGCGAGTTGGAGAATATCCACTTTTGGGAGTTGTCCTTAGGTTCACAGCAGCACACATGTAGGTTTCGTACCATAAAAATGCCCTAGAACCGAAAACGTCTCAAATAGACCACCCGTTAAGTCGGTAGAATGTTTTCAGCCGTTTCTGCAGTTCGGTCGAGCGAAAACGCTGTTTCTCATTTATTTTCGATTTTAGGACAGAGCAGACTTCGTTTAGCCGTATCTCCCTCATACGAACTCGGATTCAAGCGATTCTTTTTTCCTAAATTCATCTAAAATCATGCACTTGCATATTCTGTAAAAATATTTGTACTTCCAGTACTGTTAAATTTTGCCGTTGTTTTCATTGCATTCGTTTGGTATTCTCGTAGAACACGACGTTGTTGACCCGGTTGTGGAAGGATCAGAAGAGTTCCAAGAAGTCCAGGAACAAGGCAAGCACCCCCTTGATCAATTGCTCCTATATTTCAAACTTACAAACTATATTGATTGCAAACTATTATGCATGCGATGTTTTACTTGAAAATGTGTGGGATTCTTGGGTAGTTAACCTCTTGTTGCATATGCCCTATCCTTGTTACTTGAGTATCATGAATTCCTTGTCACTTATGTTGCCACTGAAAATTTGGGTTCATGTGGTTGGGAAGATGTCAATAGGTATGCTTAGTTTGTTTTTTTTTTTAATCAAGGCTACTTGTTACTTGATTTTGGGATGTTGAGAAAAAGAAGCATTTGCGAAATTATGGAAATGAACAGTGGGTATTCTTCCCCTGTGCTCTTGGTGGAAAACAAAAACTGAAAACAAGCTTTTGGACTTGGCGAGTGGATGTAGTGTTCGGTGCCTTGTTGTGGTATCGATTAGGTGGTTGTCTCGCCCGGGTCACTAAGGACCGATTCTATGGTGTAGCTAGAACCAAGAAGCACAGTGCAAACCACATGTGGCTCTGATGGGGAGTTCCTAGCTTAGTATATTGTTGATACCTAGCAATAGACCCGCCGGTGGTAGTAGTAGGTCATTTTTGTTGACATTGGGATAGTGCGGGTTATGGTTTTTGTCCATAGCTCGAAGGTACCTTGATTATTGTTCAAGGGTGACCAGCACATTGTATGAGCCTTGGGATTTTGGGAGGCCTCCCAACTCCTAGGGATGGATCATAAGCGCGGGATATTGCTAGGTCAACGGTGGAAAGGCTTTGTCATTGATGGTGTGAGCCTCCTGTGTGGTAACTCATGTTGTCCTTGTCATGTGGGTACAGTTGTACACACTCTCGAGAGTTAAAACTATTCGAATAGCCGTGTCTCGGTTATGGACGACTTGGGAAATTCTCCACCGTAGTAGTTTTAAATTTTTGGGAACTGTTTTGGGGAAAGATCTTGGTGCGAACGGGGAGTTCGCTGGGATGGTTGTGGCAGCGTGTTGCCATTGTTGGGCTGGCATGGGCAGGGAGCCCATATGGTTGGAACACTTGGGGGTTGATGCTTATATACTTGTTTGCTGTGCTAGCTTGTTTTACAAAAATTTCGTTGCAAAACCGCAATGTTTTTCGCTATGTATATTATGATTTATGCAAACTGCAGGACCTGAACCATTCCTTGTTTACCTTCGCATATTATGGAATACCATTGCAAACACTATAAGTCTTGCGGAGTACGTATTGTACTCACACACGCTTGTGTGACTTCTTTTTTTTAGAGATGGTTGAGGAGGACCCGACAATCGGGTACTTCTATGCAGCGGGTTTTGGAGACGACGACGACGATGCTTACTAGGACTTACCGGTTGGTTGCCTGTGGGCGGGCAGAGGCATACTTGCTGGTTTTTGGTGCCTCTATTATCTTGTTTCCGCTGTTGAACTCTTTGTTATTTTGCTGTTCTATTTGGCCGGTCGGCCTCCATGTAATCGCTAAAGTCTAGACTCTTGTACGACTTATGTTTGGACTGCTGTGAGCTGAACCTGTGATGTATGGATTATGATGCCAATGTTGAATGTGTGTGCTAGCAATTGATCGTGGGACTAGCACGGTACACACATAGGGTTCGGGGTCAAACCCGGGTCCGACACCCCATCCCCATTTGCCTCGGTCGAAGCTCCCCAATGCCCGGACTTTACATGGCACCTACGACTATGAAAGCTTCAGGCTCGATGAAGTCGTCGCAGTCGGTGCTGCCGCCATACATATGATCTTGTAGTGAAGCAGCAACTATACGATCATCGTGTGAATGTGTGTAAAATTATTCGTTGGTCATGTAGCTTTACCCGACCTCTTGGTATGTGGTGCAGCGGATGCAGCCGAGCTAGTCGATACCGGGAGAACTTGATAAAAAAGCGAATCGTTCAGAGGAAGATGCTATACTCGGGCGAACGCAGTCATCGTCGTGGAAGCTAAGGCTTCATAACGATGGTGAGATTAAGCTTGTAGAGCTGTTATTGACAGAACACATATATACATGCAGCCCCCGACTCACTACTCGATTGGAACAAGCGGCGTAGTGAGTCAGGAAAAACTGTACACATGGAAAAAGTAAAACTCAGGTATAGAAAGGACATAGCTGTTCTATATTCCATGAGTTGGTGATGAGGACGCCGTCTTTGGTCTTCAGTCGGTAGGCGCCTGGCCGCGTGACCTCGGCTATAATGAACGGCCCTTCCCAGATGGGGGATAGTTTATGCCTGTCCTTGGTGGTTTGTATCTTCCTTAGAACGAGATCCCCGACCAAAAAGGCGCGGCCACGGACATTGCGATTGTGGTAGCGACGCAGGCCTTGAAGATACCTTGCCGACTGGATTGTTGCGGCGTCTCTTGCTTCTTCCAGCTGATCTAGTTCGACAGTCGGGTGCTGTTGGAATCGTCTTCGGAGTAAGCCCGGACTCGCGGAGAGCCGAACTGTATCTCAGTCGGTAGCATGGCCTCAGTACCGTAGACCAGGAAGAAAGGGGATTGCCCTGTTGCCCGACTAACCGTGGTTCTGAGAGACCAGAGAACGGATGGTAGTTCTTGTACCCACCGACCCGCATATGGTTGTAGTCGGTCGTATATCCTGGCCTTGATGCCTTGTAGGACCATGCCGTTGGCTCGCTCAACCTGCTCGTTGCTCCGCGGGTGCCACGATGCATAGCAGATCTTGATGCCGAAGTCGTCGCAGAAATCTTGGAATAGGCCTGCCGCAAACTGAGTGCCGTTGTCGGTTATGATGCGGTTAGGGACCCCAAACGGTATAGTATACTCAGGATGAAGTCCTTTGCTCGTGCCGCTGTGATTGTTGCGACAGGGTTTAGCCTCAATCCACTTGGTGAATTTATCCACTGCGATGAATAATGTGTGAATCCTCCTGGCGCTTTCTTGAATGGCCCGACCATGTCGACCCCCATACTGCGAATGGCCAGGAAATAGGGATAGTCTGGAGCTCCTAGGGCGGGAAGATTTGTCTGTCTTGCAAGAACTGGCAAGCCTCGCACTTGCGAATGATATCTTTGGCGTCTGTGACTGCGGTGGGCCAGAAGAATCCCTGCCGGTAAGCTTTTTCGACTAACGTCCTGGATGCAGCGTGGTTGCCACATATGCCCGAGTGGATTGAATGCAGGATCTGCTTGCCTTCCTCGGTGGTGACACAGCGCATGAGGACACCGGATGCACTCCTTCGGTACAGGTCTTCTCCGACTAGCAGGAAGCTTTTGCTTCGACGCTTGATTTGCTCGGCTTGATTGCGATCTTCTGGGAGTTCATCGTCCAGGAGGAATTTGAGAACAGGACCCATCCAGTCTTGACATATGTGCAGCACTTCGTCGGTGGTCGGGGTAGGCTCGCCTCCCGACTGCTCTTGTGCCGGTTTCTTCTTGACTGATGGCTCCATAAGTTGCTCGACAAAGATTCCAGTCGGAACCGCTTCTCGCTTGGATCCCATGTTTGCCAGCTCATCGGCCGCGTCGTTGTATTGACGCAGGACGTGTGTGATTTCCAGCCCGTCGAACTTGTTTTCCAACTTGCGGACCTCCTGACAGTATGCCGCCATTGTGTCGTCGAGACAGGTCCAGTCTTTCATGACTTGGTTGACCACGAGTTGGGAGTCTCCGCGCACAACCAGTCGATGTATGCCGAGTGATATGGCGATGCGGAGCCCGTGAACAAGAGCCTCGTACTCGGCGACGTTGTGGGAAGCCGGGAAGTGGATTTGTAGTACGTACTTCAACTTTTCGCCAGTGGGGGATGTCAGTATGACTCCAGCCCCGGCACCGCCGATCCGTAGGGAACCGTCGAAGTACATTGTCCAGTACTCTAGCTTTGTTGTTGGTGTTGGGAGTTGAACTTCTGTCCACTCGGCCACGAAGCCGGCTAGAGCTTGAGATTTGATAGCTGTCCGTGGCTGAAAGGTGATGTCAAACGCCATCAGCTCGAGTGCCCATTTAGCGATCCGGCCGGTGGCCTCACGATTATGAAGGACATCCCCGAGTGGAAACGCTGTGACCACCGTGACTTGATGTGCTTAAAAGTAGTGCACCAGCTTTCGGACTGTGATGAGTAGGCCATATAGCAGCTTCTGGACCTGCGGGTATCTTGTTTTGGAGTCGGCAAGGACCTCACTGACAAAATAGATTGGCCGTTGTATTTTCTGAAGATGACCCTGTTCGGATCGCTCCACTACCAGCACCGTGCTGACTACCTGTGTTGTTGCCGCCAGATAAAGCATTAGTGGTTCCTGGGGCAGGGGTGACGCCAGCACGGGGGGTGATGTGAGGAATTCTTTGAAGTCTTCAAAGGCTCGCTGGGCTTCCGGGGTCCACTGAAAGGTGTCCGCCTTTTTGAGGAGCTTGAAGAAGGGCATGCCCCGTTCGCCCAGTCGGGAGATAAACCGACTGAGTGCCGCCATGCAGCCTGTCAGCTTCTGGATGTCTTTAAGGTTGGTCGGGGGCGCCATGTTCTTGATGGCGTTGACTTTCTCCGGGTTAGCCTCGATGCCGCGGTGCGAGACGATGAAGCCGAGTAACTTCCCAGACGGCACCCCGAAGGTGCACTTGTCCGGGTTCAACTTCATCTTGAATCTTCAAAGGTTTTGGAAGGTTTCTTCCAAGTCGGCAATGAGGTCTTGTCTGGATTTAGACTTGATCACCACATCGTCGACGTAGGCTTCCACGTTGCGCCCGATCTGAGTGTGCAGACACCGCTGAATAGCCCTTTGGTAGGTTGCGCCTGCGTTTTTCAGACCGAACGGCATTGTGATATAGCAATACGCTCCAAACGGCGTGATGAAAGATGTTTTTAAACAGTCTTGTTCCCTCAAGCTAATTTGATGATATCCCGAGTAACAGTCGAGAAAACTGAGTAGGTCGCACCCCGCCGTGGAGTCAACCACCTGATCTATCCTGGGAAGACCAAATGGGTCCTTGGGGCACGCTTTGTTGAGGTCGGTGTAGTCGATGCACATGCGCCATTTACCGTTTTTCTTCCGGACCAGGACTGGGTTGGCCAGCCAGTCCGGGTGGTAGACTTCCTTGATGAAGCCGGCTGCGAGGAGCTTGGTGATTTCCTCCCGGATAGCATCCTTGCGGTCTTGAGCGAAGCGCCGCAGCCGTTGTTTGACCGGCTTGGCGTCTGGCTTTACGTGTAGGGCGTGCTCGATCACCTCCCTTGGTACGCCCGGCATGTCGGACGGTTTCCACGCGAAGATATCTTTGTTGGCTTGGAGGAAGGTGACGAGCGCGTCTTCCTATTTGGGGTCGAGTCCGGTCCCGACTAAGGCAGTCTTGGAGGGGTCGGAAGGGTCCAGGGGGATCTTCTTCGTGTCAGAGTCCGCTGAAATTCCCGACTTCGCTGCTTTTTTCGCCGGAACTGGATCTTGATCGACTTCAGATGTAGCGGCTTGCCGGATGCTGTCGCGCCCGACTGCCGCTTCTTGTGTTTGAGCCAGTTCGCAGCTCTCCTTGTCGCAGGTGAAGGCTTGCTTAGCGTCGCTGCGGAGGGAGAGGACTCCTGCTGGCCCAGGCATCTTCAGCACCATGTATGTGTAGTGCGGTGTCGCCATGAATTTGGCGAGGGCCGGTCGTCCGAGTATCGCGTGATACGCGGTCTCGAAGTCGGCGACCTCGAAGGAGATGTTTTCTGTGCGGAAGTTGTCCCGCATGCCGAAGGTCACCGGCAAGGTTATCTGCCCGAGTGGGGTTGATGACAAGCCGGGGATTATCCCATGGAAGGGCGCGGTGCTCGGCCGTAGTTCTGAACGAGGAATTCTCATCTCGTCCAAAGTCTTGGCGAACAGGATGTTGAGCGCACTGCCTCCGTCGATGAGGGTTTTCTTCAGCCTAATATTTTTGACGACCGGATCCAGGACGAGTGGGTATCGTCCCGGGTGGGAAACCCGATCTGGGTGATCCGCGCGGTTGAAGGTGATAGCCATTTCTGACCAGCGCAGGTATTGGGGGGTATCCGTTGTGGAGACCGCGTTAATATCCCGCGCTGATAGCTTCTGCTTGCGCTTGGATTCGTACGCGAGTGGCCCCCCGAAGATGTGGTTGAGTTTGGCTTGGGGGTCCTGGAAATCATCAGCCGGACCCGAGTCTGGCTTGTCCTTGTCCTTGTCGGCGCCAGATGATGAAGCCTGCTCGGAGGCAAACTTCTTGAGCATGTGGCAGTCCCTGGCCGCGTGCCGGCCCTTGGGGTGAAAGGGGCAAGGCCCGCTCATGACTTTCTGGTAGTCGTTCTTCCGCTGGGGCCGCGACCGACTGCGCTCCATGTTAGCCACCTCGTTGTCTGACTTCCGCTTGCGGCTGCCAGGCTTGTTCTGAGGCGGCTCGTTGTCGGCTTTTGCCCTGTTGTCTTTTTGTCGGGGCTCCTTCTTCTCGTCGAAGGCCTCTGCGACGGCTTCAGCCGAGTCGGCGTATTTGTTGGCCATGTCGAAGAGAGTCCGGACAGTGGATGGTGGCTTCCGAGTGAACTTCGCGATGAGCGGGGCGTCTTTTACTCCCTTGCGGAAGGCAGCGATGACGACCTCGTCTTTGATGCTTGGGATTTGATTGCGCTTCTCGGAAAACCTTTTGATGAATTCCCGTAGAGACTCGTTCTTTTTCTGATGCAGCTGGTAGAGGTCGTGCTCGGAAGCCGGTCTCTCATAGGTCCCCTGGAAGTTAGCGATGAACCGCTCTCTGAGTTGTCCCCAGGAACCGATCGACCGCCTTGGGAGGCCTGTCAGCCATGTCCTCGCCGAGTCGGATAACGCGACTGGGAGGTAGTTAGCCATGGCTCTGCTGTCGCCCCCAGCAGCTTGAACTGCTAGGACATAAACGGTGAGCCAGGACTCTGGGTTGGTCTTGCCGTCGTACTTTTCAATTCCGGTAGGCTTAAAGCCGACTGGCCATCGGACGTCCTGTAACTCCCGAGTAAAGGCTGGAATGCCTTCATTATCGTGAGGACTTGGGCTTCGGTTTTGGCGGTGTAGCTGCTCGTAGTGGAGACCGAAGCGCTCGTGTTCATCCTCCAGTCGGCGGCGTTCGTCTTCTTCGCGTTCTTCGCGCCGGGCCCTTAGGGTGTGGCGAAGATCACGTTGTAACCACAATCGGAGGTCTTGATTGGGTCGGCGGTCGTATTGGTGACGCCGCCGGTTGTCGTAGTTGGTATTGCCGAGTGTTGTTTGGCGGGACTCTTCATGCTGCCGGGTGGAGCCGGCTGCCCGTCGTCGTGCTGATGCAGATGACTCCGCCGCTGGAGAGCCCGTTCGACGGGTCGGTATGTGAGTGTTGCCTGACTGTTCTTGCTGCTGGCAGGCGGCAGCAGTAATCATCGCCTTGATCTTGGCGATGGTTGGTGTGGCCTGATGGTCCGGCCCAAACTGGAGCGTGTCCAGCAGAGTTGCGGCGGCCACGACGTTCTGTTGTGGCGTGACGAAGACATCGTGGTCGCCGACTTTGGTTTGGAGGATCTGCTGCTGGGCGGCTCGCCCAGCTTGTCGAAGCCCGTCATTGCGAGCTTGTCGGTTGGCCTCCTCTTGTTGTTGTAGTCGGCGCGCCTCCTCATGCTGCTCCTCTTGCAGTCGGCGCACCTCGGAAGGTGGCGTTGAAGCCATGAAGATCTCGCGGGGGAGGAGGAAGCTTGCCAAGGTGGAGTCCGAGTTGATGCTCGAACCACCATCCGACTTAGTGTCGGACTCCGAGTAGTTTATCGGAGTTAGGACGACTCCGACCTCCCTAGATCCAATCTGAAACGGTTCATGACCGTGTCCAAACTGAATCGCTGGAGGTCGGGTCTGCTGCGCGGGTTGTAGATGCACAGCGTCGCCGAATCCGTACGGGAGACGGACGATCTCTCCCCCTCTCGGCCTAACCCGCGCTGGCTCAAGGCCTAGTGCGAGCCGGACGCCGAAGGAGAGAGTTGTCCCGATGTCCGGCGATGTGAGGGACTGTCGTAGTAGATCGTCGAAGGAGATGGCGAAGTCCCTGAGGCCGACTGGCGCAACGCCGGCTAGCTCCTCGGCTGGCAAGATCGGATCTGCCTCAGCCAAAGAAAGGTTGCCGAGTTGATCGGCGACGAAATCAAGGCTCCCGAAGGTGATGGTGTCTCCGTTGGAGAACTTGTCGCCCTTGACTCCGTTGATGGGATCCATCGAATCTGTTGATGAAGAACTCGCCGGTCCCCTACCTGGCGCGCCAACTGTCGATGCTTTGCACCGGCAATAATATTATGGGGCTACTCGGCGAATGTAAACTCGGTGGATTGCAAAGGAACACAGAGGGATTTTATACTGGTTCAGGCCCTCAATGTGAGGTAATACCCTACGTCCAGTTTGTATGTATTCCTTTGAGGTGGATTTGTGATCAATGATCTGGTGTGCCCTCATAGGGCGCCCTGCCTCCCTTTATATACTAGGGGACAGGGGTACATGGCAAGGATCCCAGTCGGATACGACCAAGGGATTTCCTTATTAGAGATAGAATCCTATCCGACTAAGGCTATGTTTCCTTATTGTACAAGGCATAGCCTGCCGGGTGCTATCTTATCTCTAATTACATGATCTGGCCCATCCTCTATCCAAGTGGCCCATGTGCTGGTAATGAGGTACCCGGGGCCCATGGCTCCCATACAAGGTAGGAGTCCCAGCCGGATACGGCCAAGGGATTTCCTTCTTAGTGATACATCTTACCCGACTAGGACTATATATTCCTTTTCGTACAAGGCAAAGTCTACCGGGTGCTACTATATCTCTAATTACAAGTCTCGGCCCATCCTCTATCCGAGTGGCCCATATGCTTGTGATGAGGTACTCGGGGCCCATGGCCTCCACACAAGCTATTGAAGAAAGCAGACAATTTCCAATGGACTCCCGAAGCCTAGCAAGCCTTCAAAGACTTCAAGAAATATCTCACATCGCCACCCGTGTTGGCATCACCAATGCCCCAAGAACCATTAATGCTGTATTTGGCAGCAACTACTCAGGTAGTTAGCATGGTGTTGGTGGTCGAGCGATCCGAACTGGGTCACATCCAAAAAATTCTATGGCCAGTTTACTTTGTCAGCGAGGTCCTTGCCGACTCAAAGACGAGATATCCGTAGGTCCAGAAGTTGCTATATGTCCTAAACCCAAGTGGTGTGTGCCCTAGGGATAACCTTAGGACGTCCCAACATATATATATACAGTAGCCGTCATTGTGTAGAGGTGGGTTTTGCTTAGATTATTTTGTCCTTGAACAGTTTCGCCGTTTATCGGTTTGTGAGACCCCAACTCGAGAGTATAATCATTCATCTGCAATTGAGTTGCAATCTTTCTTGTTCTTGCTTGTGTTCTTCGATTCGCATGCAGGGATTAGCCTTCGTGGCGAGGTCAACCGAGCAGCGCATAGTTGATAACAAGAGGAGACGTGGCACTGCGATTGCAGGGTTCGGGTCTTGGTGATCAGAAGCCGGATCGTGAGTGTCAAATTTCCACCAAATCGAGAGTTATCTTTTCCTAACGGAAGATCGGGCACCCCGTTGCCATCATATCCACTCGGGGATGTCCTACAAAATCGCGACTCCACTGGCCGAATCGCTAAATGGGCGCTCGAGTTGATGGCGTTCGACATCACTTTTCAGCCACGGACAGCAATCAAATTACAAGCTCTAGCCGACTTCGTGGCTAAGTGGGCAAAAGTCCAAATGCCTACATCAACAGCGAAGCTAGAGTACTGAACAATGTACTTCAATAGTTCTCTACGGATCGGCGGCACCGGGGCTGGCATCGTACTGACGTCCCCCACCGGCGAAAAACTCAAGTACGTTCTACAAATCCACTTCCCGGGTTCCCACAACGTCACCGAGTACGAGGCACTCATCCACGGGCTCTGCATCGCTATATCACTCGGCATTCATCGACTAGTTGTGCATTGAGACTCTCAACTCATGGTAAATCAAGTTATGAAAGATTGGACATGTCTCGACAACACCATAGCGGCATATTGTCAGGAGGTCCGCAAGCTGGAAAACAAGTTCGATGGTTTGGAGATAACACATGTCCTACGACAATACAACGATGCTACAGATGAATTGGCAAATATGGGATCCAAGCGAGAAGCAGTCCCAACAGGGATCTTTGTCGAGCAACTTATGGTGCCATCAGTCAAGAAGAAACCAGTGCCGGAGCAGTCAGGAGGCGAACCTACCCCGGCAACAGACGAGGTGCTGCACATATGTCAAGATTGGCGGACTCCTGTTCTCAAATTCCTCCTGGACAATGAACTCCCAGAAGATCGTAGTCAAGCCAAACAAGTCAAACGTCGAAGCAAGAGTTTCCTAGTCGTCAGAGAAGACCTGTACCGAAGAAGTGCATCCGGTGCCCTCATGCGTTGCGTCACCACCGAGGAGGGCAAGCAGATTCTGCAGTCGATCCACTCGGGTATATGTGGAAACCATGCCACATCTAGGACGTTAGTCGGAAAGGCTTACCGGCAGGGATTTTTCTGGCCAACAGTAGTAACAGATGCCAAAGACACTGTTCACACATGTGAGGGTTGCCAGTTCTATGCAAGACAAACCAATCTCCCAGCCCAAGAACTCCAAACAATCCCAATCTCTTGGCCCTTTGTAGTATGGGGGCTTGACATGGTCGGGCCTTTCAAGAAAGCACCAGGAGGGTTCACACACTTGTTCATCGCAGTGGATAAATTCACGAAGTGGATTGAGGCAAAACCTGTTGCTACCATAACAGCGGCACTAGCAATGGACTTCATCATGAGTATACTATACCGATTCGGGGCCCCTAACCGCATCATCACGGACAACGGTACTCAGTTCATGGGTGGCGTGCTTCAAGATTTCTGTGATGACTTCGGCATCAAGATCTACTATGCGTCTATGGCACACCCGCGGAGCACCGGGCAGGTTGAACGCGCCAATGGCATGGTCTTACAAGGTATCAAGGCCAAGATATTCGACCGACTACAACCATACGCGGGCTGGTGGGTACAAGAACTCCCATCTGTTCTCTGGTCTCTCAGAACCACAGTTAGTTGGGCAACAGGGCAATCCCCTTTCTTTCTGGTCTATAGTGCTGAGGCTGTGCTACCAACCGAGTTAGAGTTCGGCTCTCCGTGAGTTTGGGCTTACTCAGAAGACATCTCCAACAATACCTGATTGGTCGAACTAGATTAGTTGGAAGAAGTGAGGGATATTGCAACAATCTAGTCGGCAAGGTATCTTCAAGGCTTGCGTCGTTATCACAATCGCAATGTCCGTGGCCGCGCCTTTTTGGTCGGAGATCTCATCTTGAGAAAAATACAAACCACCAAAGACAGGCATAAACTATCCCCAATCTGGGAAGGGTCGTTCATTATCTCTAAGGTTACTCGACCAGGCGCCTACCGACTGAAGACCGAAGACGGTGCCCTCATCAGCAACTCATGGAATATAGAATAGCTATGTCCTTTCTATACCTGAGTTTTATTCTTTCCCATGTGTATAGTTTTTCTCTGAATCACTATGTCGCTTGTTTCAACCGAGTAGTGAGTTGGGGGCTGCATGTATTATATGTGCTTTGTCAATAATATATGAGCTTGTTTTACTTAAGTTATGAAGTTTTACTACGACTTTGGCATGTTTGTCCAAGTACAGCTCTTTGCGGTGAACAATTTTATTAAAGTTCCTATAGACTAACTCGGCGTAGACTATATAGTCGGGTAAAACTAATGACAACTGAGTAACAATTCAGAGCTTGGCGGCATTGCACATATGTTTACACATGTCTTTACAAAAATCCACAATACACCGACTGCATGATATACTGTTCTTACATACCTAGGTCTCGGGTGATCATCTCTGCAGTCGGCCTTGCCTTGGCTATCAGCTCCAATGCCTCCTCAGGTGTCGTCTCCTTAGTGAATCCCTCTCCGATGGCTTCAATGTCTGCCCTGGGGTAGATTGACTTGGTCATCGCAGGTTCTGGGCCACGCTGACAACAACATGCTCATCCGAGTACCTCTTTAGGGAACTCGGTGCATCCTTAAGGCACACCTGCACCTGAGACACTATGCTGGAGCTAGTTCCCGCATCGCGAGGATCCATGATGTCAAGGAGCCCTTTCACGGACTCAGCAAAGGTCTCCCGTGACTCCTTGACAACCCTTATCTCCTTTGCGAAAGCCTGAAATTGGATTTGGGCATTGGCTCTAGCAGCTACCCAGGTTCACTGACAAGCAAACTTTTTAGGCAAAACTGCAGATGGGGTAATTAATGGATTGGTTAAGATCAATGTCAGGGCGTGATGCGGCTGGGTGCCCGATCTTCCGATAGGTTCGATTTGGCGACGTGAAGACGTTCACGTTTTGAGGCTTCCGATCAGCGATCGTCACCTCGCAACTGCTACACCCACACGTGTAGTTATTATGATATTCTTACCGATTGAAGCAGGTGGTATGACCAGAGAGGTGGGACGTTGATAGCGGTGAGTGTTGCGATTACTCGGATCAAATCTGTACTGATAAGAAGTTTGTGGATCTCGGGAGGCTCAAAAGTATGGTAGCAAGGATTAGCAAAAATTAATAACAGAATAGTAAAGCTAAATAAGTGTTCCAAATACTTGAAGCAGTCGCTGGTCGAGACACGTTCCTAGAACCAGCCTAACAAGTGAGAGTAAGAAACAAAGGACTTAGGACAAAACTCTCTCACCAAGTCTCTCGAAAATCTTGAAAGATCAGCTCAGCAAGACTACTGACTGAAAACAACTCTCTATCCTTTTCTTTTTCTTTTTCTTTTTTCTCTCTTTTTTTCTCTTCTCTTTTTTTTTCTCTTCTAGGAGTACACCTAGTACAAAAAAAGCAACCACAAAAATTGGCAGCTCGATATAATGCACGGAGTGACCCTGGAAAACACGTAGAGGCGCTTTGAAAAGCGTGCAGGAACTCCAGGCTTGAAAACTCAGTCTTGTAGGCCAAATTTCATGATTTTAGATCAGCCAAACCCAACAAAGTGGGGGAGGAGTGGATGTAAAATTTTCTGTAGATGTCCGCAAATATAAAGTTTGCCCAATTCCAAGCCCGTATGCAAAGGTTATGGCTGTTTTAAGATAGGTAGCACGAACTAGGGTTTCACGGCTCAACCCTATTGCTCCGGCTAGAGTATAAGTGCCAATAGGTCAAGCGGGGCTGACAAGGAGGCTAGCGATGCAGGGCAATTGACACAAGGCGGCTTGCGACCTATCTAAAAAGGCTTGCGAAAGCGGGTTAAAAGCTCAAGGTGGCTTGCAATCCGAAACCAAGTAGAACTCAATCTCTCAAGGCAGGCTCTCACGCAACGTAACAGCTAGAACTAGAACCACGAACATGAGTCTAAACCAGTGACCACTAACTTGACCTAGGACACAGACTCAACAAAGCGAAACTGAAATAAATTTTGCAAAGGCACAAAGGGGTTTGGACAGGGGATAAACCTAACACTATGAAGAACACTGTGGTAATAAATTTGTGGGTTTTTTGGACTCTAGGTAAAAGAAATAAAGATGGATAGATGGAAATAGATAATACCTATCGGGCAACCTATGCTCTGATACCACTTGATGCAGCTAGGTGCCCGATCTTCCGATAAGTTCAATTTGGCGACGTGAAGACATTCACGTTTTGAGGCTTCCGATCAGCGATCGTCACCTCGCAACCGCTACACCCATACGTCTAGTTGTTATCAACCACGCTCTCACGTAGTCGACCTCACCACGAAGGTTTTATCCCTACAAGCAATCGAAGAAACTCACAAGAACAAGGAAGAACGCAATCTGAATTACAAATGAATGTTTGGCACACGAAGTTGGGGTTCTACAAACCGATCTAGACGGCAAAACTGCAATGGCAGAATAATCTAAACAAAACCCACCCCTAAACAACGACGGCTACTGTATATATATGAGTTGGGACGTCCTAGGGTTATCCCTAGGGCGCACACCCCTTGGGCTTAGCCCACGACATGATTACAAGGCCCAAGGCCCAAAACAGACTCGGACTGGTAGAGGTATGTGTCTTGTTTCGATGATTCTGGATAGCTCAGGAATAATATTGATGTGGGACCAAAACCATCTGAAAGTAGACTCCATAAGATTTCCAACAAGTACTCATGGGCCCCGAAAGTCCTTCTAGATCAGCAGCTAGGTCCGTTTGAAGTTAATGCTGTCAGGAGGCCCGAATCCGAATCCAAAACGTGCAGAACTTCTTCTCTTGCCTTCTATGGACCAAAAGTGGCGTGGTGATGTAGGAGTAGACTTGGGTAAGGTTTTGGTTTGGTCTCCAATCAACTTCTTTGATCATCCATGCATTCCCTGCGCACAGTCTCTTTCCCTTCACCCAAGCAACTATCTCTGCAAACTAGAACACACAAAACTCATGGTGCAGTAACGGTTGTTCAAATATATAACGCGTAAATCTTACGTAGAAAGCATGCACCTTTGGTTGATGAATACATAAGGTAGCTAGGGTCATATCCGAGCTAGTGATGTCCTCATCAGGGCGGAGGCTTACTTTTGTAGTCGGCCTCCCACTTGGCTATGGTCTTCTCCAGTTCAACTTTTTCCTTCTCGAGCTTGGCGTTGGCCTTCTTCAACTCGGCCTTCTCTTGCTCAAGCTCGGCATTGGCCCTTGTCAGGTCAGCTTTGTCTTTTTCAAGCCCGGCCTTGGCTCTCTCGGCCTCCTCCAGCTGGATTTCTCCCCCTATTCGGGTCTTCAGCTCGGCTTCGAGGGCTGCATGACAGATTAGTCAAGAACCCAACGTTGCAGTCAAGACACAACTAGGCAGTCGGGAACAACATAGCTGAAGAAATATACTAAGGATTTGGACAGGAAGAGGTATTCTGGAGGCTTACCTCTCATCTTCTTGGCTAGGTCCCAATTCTCGTCCCTGAGCTGGCTGACGGCATCCTTCAGCCAAGTTTCCCTCCCTTGATGGCGCTCCTCCAATACGGTCTTTAGGGCCCGGAGCTGGTCCAATTCTTGGAGCTGGGGGGCAACCTGGGTCAGGACCTCGTGCATCTTCTCCGAGTGATCAACAAGCTTCTGCTCGGGGAGAAACAAGTCAAAGCAGAGTCAAGCGTCAAAACACTCGTGCGAGGAAGACTACCAAGATTTCAATACAATGGAAATCATACCTGAATCCCCTGGGACGCAGCGATTGTGGCACGAAGCAAGTCTTCACGCACCTTTTCCACCGCAACCTCATCATGCTTGTAACTCCTCGCGGTTCCATCCGTGGTTACCCAGTGGAATGTCTTCGGAAATCTGCGGGGAGGAGCCTCAAGCCTGGGGAGGTCCAGCCCTACTGAAGACGATGATGACGACAAGGACGGCGATGGGGTCCTGGCCCCCAACTCGGTGGCTGCCGGGGCTTTAGGGATAAGCTCAGGGGCTGGAGCGACAGCTTCAACGTTAGCCCCTTGGTCGGCCAGTGTTGGCGGCTCTGCAGTCGGGACAACCTCAGTTTCTACAACTGAGAGGATTGCCGGCTCAGCAGACATGCTCGCTGGTGCTGGTTCAGCTGGGGCTAGCTCGACAACAGGAGCAGCCAGTGTGGTCTCCTTGAGATCAATATTGGCTCGTTTTATCCACGAAGAGCTAAGTATCAAAACACCAGAATACTAAATAGGACTTATAGAAGATTCAAGGTCACGAACCTCTTGGAGAATTTGAACCTCCACCCAGGGGCTCCTAGTGTCGACAATGGAGGACTACCGGCTATCAGGCTAGATGGCTCGGCCGTCAGTGATGGCGTTTTAGTCTTGGTCAGCCCAGCTCCTGGAGTGGCCGGCTAGGGCACCAGGGTACTCAGCGGCGCCATCCTTGGGCTCGATGTTACTAAGCCAGCGGTGCTTGACCGACTGGTACTCAGCGGTGCTCTTCTTGGCCTCGATGTTGCTAAGCCTGACTGCGTTGGTCCCAGTCTGGGACTCGGCGGCCTGGGAGCTATGCTGGCGGTGTCTTTGATCTTCAAACTCCTAGCTGCGACACTCAGCCTGATGATTTTTTTTCTTGCCCTAGTCTTCAACAGGCTTCTTCCCCGCTTTCTTGGAGTCGGGCTGGGTGGCAGAAGGACTTAACGGCCTTTTCTTTGACTTCACGGCCGACATAGTTTGGGAGTCTTCATCGAACTCCTTACATGACTCTAAGTGTGTCAATGTTTTACATTGGCAATATGATTATAGGGCTACTCAGTGGATCGAAATTCGATGGATTGCAAAGGAACACGGGGAGATTTATACTGGTTCAAGCCCTCGATGTCAGGTAATACCCTATGTCCAGTTGTGATGTATTCCTTTGAGGATATGTGCTGTTTTGCCCTCAGGGGGCGCCCTGCCTCCCCTTATATACTGGGGGACAGGGGTACAAGGTAGGAGTCCCAGCCGGATTACGGCCAAGGGATCTCCTCTTAGAGATATAACCTACCCGACTAGGACTGCATATTCCTTATCGTACAAGGCAAAGTCTACCGGGTTCTATCATATCTCTAATTACAAGGCTAGGCCCATCCTCTATCCGAGTGGCCCATATGCTTGTCATGAGGTATCCGGGGCCCATGGCCTCCACAGCAGCCCATGAGACCTTGATAGTTGAGTCACAGCTGATGCCGAGTGCTCATCCTCCACGGTGAAGATTGCCTAAGTGCATTGCTCCTGAGTACTCTCTGTCTGAGTGCTCCTTCTTCCCGAGTCCTGCTTCATGTCAGCTGGTAGCGAGGCTATGAAGGGCTCCATGTAGAGGTATGAATAGGGTGCATCGAATAGGCGCACCTATTAGATGTAGCCCCTGACTTTGTGCTTAATTGTGAAATAATTAAACATAAAGTCAAAGATCTTTAACCTTATAGTCTTTCCCGTGTAGTATACTACTGGTATATGAGACTCTTCGATATCATGTCAACCGGAAATAATTTATAGTCCTTGCCGAGTAGCATGCCACTTGTATATGAGACTCTCCAGCTTCATGTCAGCTGGAAAAGGTGTTTATAGTCTTTCCCGAGTGGCGTCCCACTTGGAAGTTAGACTCCTCAGCTTCATGTCAGCTGAAAGAAATATTTATAATCGTTCCTAAGTAGTGCACTACTCGGAAGTTAGACTCTTCAGCGTCATGTCGGCTGGAAAAGCATTTGCACATGGCAACTGTTGGCCAAGCATGTAGGCCGAGTACCACTTTATGAAACTTAATCCATTATGTGGTCAGGTGTACTTGAGAGATACCTGCATCCCCATCTTTAAGGAAGACCAGCTTGCGATCCTTGTAAGGATATATCCTTAATACCTGGTGGATAATACAGATACCCAAACACACGTGTTCAGCAATTAGGCCTTCACGAAGCATATCTGATAACCTCATCGGTCCTGTTGGTAGCACCAGCACCGTGAATTTAACACAGCCAGTGAGTGGCCCAAACTCAGCGTGCTACTATAGAAACTCATATCTTGGTGGCCCAGTACCGACTTTGTAAGCCCAAGCCCATGAATCGGAACAGGATCTATAAAAGGCGGGGAGAGAGAGAAAAGATTCCCTCATCTTCTTCAATCCTCCAATCGTTTCGTCTTCCAGCTTCCGTGCCGAAATTTTGCCTCCCGCTTCGCTTGGGTTCACCATTGCTTGCTCTTCCCCATTAGAACTCAGGCGATCCCGCTCCTCTTCGTCCATTCCAAGCCCCTAGTAACTTTTCCCCCAAATCTTCTTGCCCTTAACCATGCTGAGGGCTCCAGATTTCTTGGATGCATCAGATGGGGTCTGGCCGACTTCGGATTGCAGGCTGACTAAGCTGAAGCATCTGGAGAGATTGTTGTGACTGCAGAGCCGCAATGTCATTAGTTGGCGTCTGGCTAAAGGTGAATTGGTTTCGGAGCCCCAAGCCGGTGAGACCGTCATTTTCACCTCTTTTTTCAACCGAGGTCTTTCTCTTCCATCTTCCTACTTTCTCCGCCAACTTCTTGCCTTCTATGAACTTGAGTTGGTGAATCTGAATCCCAACTCAATCTTGCAAATTTCTATCTTTGTGACTCTGTGTGAGTGTTTCCTAGGTGTGGAACCCCATTTGAATCTATTTAGACATTGTTCCACATCAAACCCCAGCTCTCCAAGAGCAAGGTCTCAGGGGTGAGATGAAGAAGATTTACATCAATATTCCCCTGAAGTCTTCCCTCAAAGGCTTTACTGTTCTGATCTTGAACCAAGCCTCCCCCCTTTTATGGGTTTGCCCCTGGTGGTTGTGCCCAACTGGTCATCTGTGCCCAACTTTGAAGAAATGGGACAAGTTTATATACTGATTGACAAGATTGACAAGCTAAAGAGCGCCGGGCTGACTAGTCCATGGGTGGCCAGACGTTTCTTGACTCGGTGCCTCAAGCCGCTAAAGTTGAGGTGCCACTTCGGCTGGGACAACAAGGGTAGAGGTGATCCCAGCAGGGAGTATCCCGACATGTTGGACAAGCACAAGGTGACCGACATCCTATTGGATTACTTCGCCAGCGGGGTGGTGGAAACTAAAGACTCAGAGCGGTCTGTGGTGGCTTACAGCAAGAAAAGGCCGCGTCTAAAGGTAACTCATACTGATGTTATATTGTTGTCCATCTGAGATGAATGTTTGTAGATGTATGTCCAGGATTGCTCCGCGATGTGTAACATGTGTTGTTGAACTGCTTGCAGTCATGTGAGGAGTTCGATGACGACTCCCGAACTTTATCGGCCATGAAGTCAAAGAAGAAGAGGCTGTTAAGTCCTTCTGCTGCCCAACCCTACTCCAAGAGAGCGGGGAAGAAGCCTATTGAAGACTAGGGCAAGAAGAAAATCATCAGGCCGAGTGCCGCAACTGGGAGTTTGAAAATCAGAGACACTGCCAGCACAGCTCCCAGGCCGCCAAGTCCCAGACCAGGACCAGCCCAGTCGGGCTCAGTAGCATCGAGCCCAAGAAGAGCGCCGCCGAGTACAAGGTCAGGTCAAGTGCCGCCGAGCTCAGCAACATCGAGCCTAAGGATGGCACCGCTAAGTACCCTAGCGCCCCAACCGGCCACACCAAGAGCTGGGCCGACCAGGACTGAAACGCCACCACCGACCGCCGAGCCATCTAGCCCAACAGCCGGCAGTCCTCCAATGCCAGCATTAGGAGCCCCTGGGTGGAGGTTCAAATTCTCCAAGAGGTATATGACTCTGAGCCTTCCGAAAGTCCTATTTAGCATTGTGGTGTGTTGATACTTAGCTCTTCATACAGGAAATGGGCCAATATTGATCTCAAGGAGACCACACCGGCTGCTCCTGTTGTCGAGCCGCCCCCAACCAAACCAATGCCAGCGAGCATATCTACTAAGCCGGTGACCATCTTAGTTGCAGAAACTGAGCTCGTCCCGATTGCAGAGCCACCGACACCGGCCGACCAAGGGGCTAACGTTGAGGCTGTCGCCCCAGCCCCTGAGCATATCACTGAAGCCCCAACAGCCACCGAGTTGGGAGTCAGGACCCCATCGCCGTCGTTGTCGTCGTCGTCGTCTTCAGAACGGCCGGACCTCCCCAGGCTCGAGGCTCCTCCCCGCAGATACCCGAGGGCATTCCACTGGGTAGCCCCTGATGGAACTGTGAAGAGTTATGAGCACGATGAAGTGGCAGCGCCGCAATTGCCGCATCCTGGGGGGTCTAGGTATGATTTCTGCCCTATTGAGTTCTTGTCAGTCTTCTTTGTATGAGTATCATGACGCTTGACTCTGCTTTGCTCTGTTTTGCTCCGAGCAGAAGATTGTCGACCGCTCGGAGAAGATGAGCGAGGTCCTGAACCAGCTTGCCCCCCAACTCTAGCAATTAGGCTAGCTCCAGACCTCGAAGGCCGAATTGGAACAGTTGAGCCAGGAGAGGGAGACTTGGCTGAGGGGAGCCGTTGACCAGCTCAGTGATGAGAACTGGGCTCTGGCCAAGAAGATTAGAAGTAAGTCTTCCGTATTTGTCTTCCTGACTAAATCCCATGCATATTTCTCCAACTTTGTTGTTTCCCGATGGCCCAGTTGTGTCCTAACTACAATCTCGGGTTCTTGATCATTCTGATGTGCAGCCCTCGAAGTTGAGGTGAAGACCCAAACAGAGGGGGAATCCAAGCTGAAGGAGGCCGAGAAGACCAAAGCTGAGGTCGAGAAGGACAAGGCCGACTTGGAGAAGGCCAACGCCAACCTCGAGAGAGAGAAGGTTGAACTGGAGAAGGCCAAAGCCAAATGGGAGGCCAACTACGAAAGTAAGTCTCCGTTCTGACAATGATCTTGACCAATCCCCTAGGTACTCTATCTGCAGTTTTGCCTAACAAGTTTACTTGTCGATGAACCTGGGTAGCTGCTAGAGCCAATGCCCAAATCCAGTTTCAAGCCTTTGCAGAGGAGATAAAAGTCATCAAGGAGTCAAGAGAGATCCTTGCCTAGTCCGTGAAAGGGCTCCTTGACGTAATGGACCCTCACTATGTGGGAACCAGCTCCAACACGATCTCCCAGGTGCAGGCGCGCCTTAATGAAGCCCTGAGTATCCTGAAGAGGTACTCGGATGAGTGTGTTGTAGTCGGCGTAGCCCAAACCCTGGCGATGACCAAGTCAATCTACCCTAGGGCAAATATTGAAGCCATTGGAGAGGGATTCACCGTGGAGACGACACCTGAGGAGGCATTGGAGTTGATAACCCAGGCGAGGCCGACTACAGAGGTGATCACCCGAGACCTGGGTATGTAAGAACAATCCATCATGCAGTCAGTGTATATAAATTTTTGTAAGGACATGTATAAATATATGTGCAATGCCGCCAAGCTCTAAGTTCTGACTTAATTATCATTAGCTTTACCTGACTATATAGTCTACACCGAGTTAGTCTATAGGAACTTAATAAAATCATTCACCACAGAAAGCTGTACTCGGGCAAACATAACAAAGTCGTTGCAAAACTTTATAACTTAAGCAAAACAGGCTCGTATATTATTGACAAAGCACATATAATACATGCAGCCCCCGACTCACTACTCGGTTGAAACAAGCAGCGTAGTGAGTCAGAGGAAAATTGTACACATGGGAAAGTATAAAACCCAGGTATAGAAAGGACGTAGCTATTCTATATTCCATGAGTTGCTGACGAGGGCACCGTCTTCAGTCTTCAGTCAATAGGCGCCTGGCCATGTAACTTCTGTGATAATGAACAGCCCTTCCCATATTGGGGACAGTTTATGCCTATCTTTGGAGTTTGTATTTTTCTCAAGACGAGATCCCCAACCAAAAAGGCGCGGCCACGGACATTGCGACTATGATAACGATGCAAGCCTTGAAGATACCTTGCCGACTAGATTATTGCGATGTCCCTTGCTTCTTCCAACTGATCTAGCTTGACCAATCATGTATTGTTGGATGTGTCTTCTGAGTAAGCCGGAACTCGCGGAGAGCCAAACTCTAACTCGGTTGGTAGCACAGCCTTGGTACCATAGACCAGAAAGAAAGGGGATTGCCCTGTTGCCCAACTAACCGTGGTTCTAAGAGACTAGAGAACGAATGGGAGTTCTTGTACCCACCGGCCTGCATATGGTTGTTGTCGGTCGAATATCCTTGTCTTGATGCATTGTAAGACCATGCCATTGGCACGCTCAACTTGCCCATTGCTCCGCAGATGTGCTACAGAAGCATAACAGATCTTGATGCTGAATTCATCATAGAAATTTTGAAAAACGCCGCCCGTGAACTAAGTGCCGTTGTCCGTTATGATGTGGCTAGGGACTCTGAATCAGTATAATATACTTATGATGAAGTCCTTTGTTCGTGCCGCTGTTATGGTAGCAACGGGTTTTGCCTCAATCCACTTCGTGAATTTATCCACTGCGAAGAACAAGTGTGTGAACCCTCCTGGCGCTTTCTTGAAAGGCCAGACCATGTCAAGCCCTCATACAGCAAAGGGCCAAGACATTGGGATTGTTTGGAGTTCTTGGGCTAGGAGATTTGTTTGTCCTGTGTAGAACTGACAACCCTCTGATGAGGACATCACTTCTTTAGATACACACTTACAACCTCCTCATGTTAAACAAGATGTGCCACCGATCCAAGGACCAATTACTCGCGCACGTGCCTATCAACTTAATCGCCAGGTGAATGCGTTCCTAAGCTTACATGGAAATATTTCTACGAATGGCATGCTATTTAATTCTTATGATGATTTTATTGTTATTAGGAACCTGGGAGAAGACCATGGAGAATAGCTCAAGGAATCAAATATTAAAGTGGAGACAACAAGTGCAAGTAAACTCCTATTCCCGAGACTGATTCAGTTTCGGGCTGGGAGATAGCGTCAACTTCAAACGGCCATAACTTTTGATCCAGAAGGAGTTACAGGGCCTACAAGTACTTGTTGGAAAGCTAATGAAGTCTACTTTTAGGTGATTTTGGTTTCATGCCAAAATTCCTCATGAGCTGTCCAGAATCGTTGAAACAAGTTGCATTATTTTCCTATCCGAGTCAGTTTGGGCCTTTGGGCTTTGTAATTGTGTCGTGGGCTAAACCCATGAGGAGTGCGCCCCTCACAGGGCAAACCCTCACCCTAGGACGTCCTAACTCATATATATTCAGTAGCCACCACCGTTTAGAGTGGGGTTTACTTAGATTAATATGGTTTTGAACAGTTTCGCCCTTTATCGGTTTGTGAGACCCAACTTCGAGTGTATAATCATTCATCTGCAAATTGAGTTGCAATCTTCCTTGTTCTTGCTTATGTTCTTTGATTCGCATGCAGGGATTAGCCTTCGTGGCGAGGTCAACGGGGCAGCGCACGGTTGATAACAAGAGGAGACGTGGTGCTGCGATTGCAAAGTTTGGGTCTTGGTGATCAGAAGCCGGATCGTGTGTGTCAATTCTCCACCAAATCGAGAGTTATCCTTACCTAACAGAAGGTCGGGCACCCCGTTGCCATTAAGTGGTATGAGAGCGAAGGTTGCCCGTTAGGTATCATCTTTTCCGTCCTGTTTCAATCTTTGTTTCCTATACCTAGAGTCCAGAAAAGCCACAAAAACAAAATTGGTAGTCGTAGGTTTTTCCCTATCCTATAACCACGTTTAGCCCTTGCATAATTCTGTTTTAGAATCCGTAGTGTTGAGTTCTGTGTCCAAGGTCAAGTTCGGTTGTTGGATTATGTTTGAGTCCAGTTCGTGATTCATCCGCCACACCCCCACAAACCCTAGGCACCACCACCATTGTCTTTGTTGTCCATCTACTAACCATCTTGTGCAAGTGTTGGTCTTTGTGTGTTCTGCTTTAGTGTCATATATCACATCCTTTGATCACCCTACATCTCCATCCACCAAAACACTGATACGGAGGACCTTCCTTGAAATAGCCATAACTTTCACATACAGACTTGGACTCAGGCAAATAAATAGTCTATGGACATCTACGAAAAAATTCTCATATGCTTCTCCCCTACTTTGTCGGGTTGGCTGAAATTAGTTTTGCAAAATTCAGGCTGGAAAATTGGGTATCCGCACTCCCAAGTTCTAGCATGCTTTTTAAAGCACGCTCGTGTATTTCTACAGGCCACACCTTATATCAAACTGAGCTGTCACCTCCTGAGGTTGTTGTTTCATTGCTCCTAGTTGAGAAAAAAATATCAGGAAAATAAGAGAAAAAAATATCAGAAAAATAAAAGAAAAATAAAAAAAGGTGTGAAAGAAGAGAAAAAAGAGAGAGGAGCACATAGGACACACCAGGGAGCCAGTTGTGTGTTGTTTTGTGCTGTGTTTTTGCCTTGTCCTTATTTCCTTGCTGTTGTCCTTTCATACTTGTTTGTCTCCCTTGTTTTATCACATCTAGTTTAGAACGCGTTTAGGCCAGCAACAAAGACAAGTGCTTTGGACATTTATTCAGCATTACTATCTGTTATTGAATTATGTGCTACTAACATATTTGGCCTCCCAAGCTCTACATATATACTTCTGGTCAGCATGGTCTCGACCCTTGCAATCGCTGGATCACGCCCTCAAGGTATCACGAACCAGCCACTGGTTGTACCATCCTTTGCTCGCTAGTCTCAGAACCTTGTAAGAGCTCGGTAAGGTGCTTCCATTTGCGAGTGTCCACTATCCTTGCATAGTAGTAGTTGATAGGGATCATACTTTTGTGTTGTTTGTTTCCTATTTTCTACTAACCATGGTAGGAGAGGTGAATGATTTCACTGATTGTGCTTCAAAAGAGGAGATCATTAAGCTAGATCAGAAGATTGAGGAAAATGTAGCTGCCGTGAATGCTATGCAGGAAGACCTCCAGGCTATAGTGGGGAGCATTACCACCCTCACTAATAGCATTGAGCAGTTGACAGCAAACCATCATCCAACACCACCACTTGTTGATGATGACAGATGTAATGAAGAGGAGGAAGCCGACAATAGTGATGCACACGGTGAACTTTGTGATGAGCACCTACGACAATGGCTGCGATTCAACCGGCAAGGTATGGGAGGTAACCGCCACCAAGGGCGAGATAACGATGATCCTTTTGCTAAAATTAAATTTACATTGCCTTCATTTTCTGGAAAATATGACCCTGAAGCTTATTTGGATTGGGAGATGACCGTAGAGCAGAAATTTAATTCCCATTTAGTTCTTGAAATTCATAGGGTTAGGCAAGCCACTAGTGAGTTGAAGGACTTTGCTATTATCTAGTGGAATGAACTAGTTAAATCTGGCCTAGAACCTAACACGTGGGAAAGGTTGAAGCGAGCTATGCGGAGTAGGTTTATTCCTCCATCCATCAAACGTGATTTGAGAAATAAGTTGCAACGCTTAGACCAAGGAGAAAAATCTATAGAAGATTACTTTCAGGAGCTACAAATAGGAATGTTGCGTTGTGAGGTAGAGGAGGATGAGGAGGATAAGATGGCTCGATTTTATGAGGGGTTGAGACGTGAAATTCAGGACATTATTCAATATAAAGAATACAATTCTCTGAACCGATTGTTCCATCTAGCTATATTAGTTGAACAGGAATTGCATGGAAGGTAGCCATTGAGAAGGAACAGTTGGAGAAGCACGTCTACATCAAGGCCTTCCATTGGGCAAGGCAAAAGTGTCCCTATTAGGAGTTCTATGCCTTCCACCAATAGGGCACCAGCAGCGCCATCTTCACGAGCTACCAAGGTGAGCAAATCTGTTCGCGTACAGGCACCCGCAAAAAGCGCTTCATCGGTTGCTTCTACGGGAAGAACGAGGGATATCCAATGCTTCAAGTGCAAAGGGATGGGCCATGTGCAACGTGATTGCCCAAATCAGAGAGTTCTCATTCCTACAGATGATGGTGAGTACACTAGTGCTAGTGATGTTGATGATGAATTAGCACATGGTACTAACAATGCAGGTGATGAAGACGAGAGCGATGAGGATGTGGAGCACTGATATGCGCACGCGTATGAAGAAACACGTGAGCAAATTTTGTGGCCCGATCTTCACGGTGGATCAAAATACTTGAGATAATTGTCACCACGTGACCTGATGAAGAGTCAATGCACCACGAGATTTTGCACACGCGACGAACTACCGAGACAATCGCCCTTCCACGTACCGATGAAACCAGCCCACGCAATCACGCCGTATAGACATGAAGGCACGAACGGGATGAACCGCAGCTCGGCGTTCTACAACTCCCTCAGGAATCGAAAGAACAAAGGTTGTAAGTCCCTCAAGACTCACTAGAATTCATATTATCACAAGTGTGTAGTTCTGAAATCAGAATGCCAAAAAAAAAAGTCCCCCTGCCTTCCTCAACCTAGCTATATACAATGCTTACAAGAAACTGAAATCTGTGCATGCACACATGCATGCATGCAGATGGTGGGCATAAAGTCTATTATGAGCTTTATGGCTTTTTATTTCCTTTTAACAGCAGGTAACAACCATTTAATTCTGCATGCAATGGTTGCCTCTAGTGTCTTCTGTCCTTTATTAAGAGCTTATCAATGATTTAATTGCTTGCAGCTCTTTATTTTTGATACAGTGCCTTCATATGCTAAATGCCTTTGGGTAAACCTTCATTTCTGAGAATCATAAAAAAAGAGCATGAAGGTAGCATATTTCCTGAAATATCAGAATTAGATGAATAAAGGTTAGCATTCACTTGGGCTTGCATTTCCTTCTCTAGTTTCTTAGACCTGCTTCTAGTGATTGGTCCCACAATGTCATTAGCACTTGTATCAGATTTGGATATTGGATTCTTACTGGACATGTCCTTATTAGCCTCCCCCTCTTGAAAAGGAGTCGTCCTCGACTCAGCTTCTCCAAAAAATGGAAGTAAGTCTTTGACATTGAACGTTGCACTGACATCAGTGTAATCTGAGGGTAACTCGATCTTGTATGCATTGTCATTGATTCATTCAAGTACTTTGAAAGGCCCATCTCCTCTTGGGGATAACTTATTCTTGCGTTTTTGAGGAAATCGCTCTTTACGAAGATGTAACCACACAAGATCGTCTGGTTGAAATGTAACCTTTTTCCTGCCCTTGTTGGCCTATTTTGCATACTGAAGTGACTTCTTCTCAATGTTCATCCTCGTGTCGACATGTAATTTCTTGATTATTTCTGAGCGCTTGGCAGCATCCAAATTTACCCTCTCCTGCAATGGTAGGGGCAAAAGATCTATTGGAGTATGGGGTTTAAAACCATAAACAATTTCAAAAGGACAGAAGTTAGTGGTGGAGTGTACCGCCCTGTTATAAGCAAACTCAACATGAGGAAGGCACTCCTCCCACAACTTTAAATTCTTCTTCAAGATAGCACGTAGCAGTGTTGATAAAGTACGATTGACAACCTCAGTTTGACCATCTGTTTGTGGGTGGCATGTAGTCGAAAATAGTAACTTGGTTCCCAGTTTGCACCACAATGTCTTCCAGAAATAGCTCAAAAATTTTGTATCACGATCAGAAACAATTGTCTTCGGTACTCCGTGTAAACGGATGACCTCCCTGAAAAATAAATCAGCTACATGTGAAGCATTATCGGTCTTATGACATGGAATAAAATGGGCCATCTTTGAAAACCGATCAACTCCAACAAAGATAGAATCCCTCCCCCTCTGAGTTCGAGGTAATCCAAGAACAAAATCCATAGAAATGTCTTCCCACAATACGCTAGGAATAGGTAACAGAATGTATAAACCATGAGGATTGAGGCGAGACTTAGCTTTCAAGCATGCTGTGCATCTCTCGATATGGCGCTGGACATCACGCCTCATGTGAGGCCAAAAGAAATGGTCTGAGAGCATCTCTAGGGTCTTCTTAACTCCAAAATGGCCAGCTAAACCACCGGCGTGTGCTTCCTATAAAAGAACACTACGCACAGAACAAGCTGGAATACATAACTTAGTAGCGCGGAACAAAAATCCATCATGTATATAAAACTTTTCTGAACCTTTCCCTTCAATACACTTAGAAAACACATCTTTAAAATCAGAATCATCGGAATAAAGTGTTTTAACAGATTGAAGACCAAGCACTTTATTTTCGAGTTGAGTAGTCAAAGCACATCTTCTTGATAAACCATCAGCAACAATATTATCCTTACCTTTCTTATGTTTTACAACATAGGGAAATGTTTCAATGAATTCGATCCATTTAGCATGATGACGATTTAACTTTCCTTGACTTTTAAGATATTTCAATGCCTCATGATCAGAATGGATAACAAACTCTTTAGGCCATAGGTAATGTTGCCAATTTTCCAAGACACGAACTAAGGCATAGAGTTCTTTATCATAAACAGAGTAATTCAAATATGGACCGCTTAACTTTTCAGAAAAATATGCAACAGGTCTTCCCTCTTGGAGTAACACACCTCCAATACCGATTCCACTAGCATCATACTCAATTTCAAATGTCTTACCAAAATCTGGTAGTCGTAGTAGTGGTGCTTCACAAAGTCATCTTTTTAACTCTTGGAAAGCTTCTTCTTGTTCTGCTCCCCACTTGAATGGAATATCTTTCGTTGTCAAATTGTTCAAAGGTGCAGTGATTGTACTAAAATCTCTCACAAATCTGCGGTAAAAACCAGCAAGGCCATGAAAACTTCGAACTTGACTCACATTTGCAGGTGTAGGCCAATCTTTTATTGCCTTGATTTTCCCTTCATCCACTTGTATTCCCTGTGATGTGACAACAAAACCAAGGAAACCAACACGATCTGTGCAAAAGGTGCACTTTGCAATATTACCATACATCTTTTCAGCTCGCAAAATAGCTAGTACTTGACGAATATGATCAATATGTGAGTCAAAAGATTTACTGTAAATCAGGATATCATCAAAATATACAACCACAAACTTGCCAATAAAGGATCTCAAGACATGGTTCATTAAACGCATAAATGTAGAAGGCGCATTAGTCAAACCAAATGGCATGACTAACCATTCGTACAACCCAAACTTTGTCTTAAAAGCGGTTTTCCATTCATCACCAGGTTCCATACGGATTTGATGATAACCACTACGTAAGTCAATTTTGGAGAAAATGACAGATCCACACAACTCGTCTAGCATATCATCAAGCCTAGGTATGGGGTGACGATATCTCACAGAAATAGCATTAATGGCACGACAATCAATACACATTCTCCAAGATCCATCTTTCTTAGGTACCAAAAGCACAGGAATAGCGCAAGGAGAAAGAGACTCTCTCACGTACCCTTTATCCAGAAGTTCTTTTACCTGCTTTTCAATTTCCTTTGTTTCTTCAGGATTTGTACGATATGGTGGTCGATTTGGAAGAGTTGCACCAGGAACCAAATCAATTTGATGCTCGATGCCGCGAATAGGAGGAAGACCAGGTGGCACCTCATCAGGGAACACATCTTCACAATCCTATAATAAATGAAGAACTACACTAGGCAATGTAGATGTTAAGTCATTAGTTTCAGCATGTTCCTTGTACAAGAGTACAAAGAATGGTGTTGTGGCATTTCTCACATCTCTCAGATCACTCTTCCTCACTGACAAACACTCATTTTTTTGTTGAACTCATGTGGTGTTGTCAGTAGGCTTTTTGGAGTAGGATGGATTAGGATCCGTTCTCTTACCACTGTGGTTCTCACTCAATTATCATTTCTCACTCTCCTCTCTCTTTTTCCGAGCAACATCAGAAGCATGGATCTCCTCCGGCGATAATGGAACTAGAACAACTTTCTTCTCTTTATGCACAAATGTATGCTTATTAGAGCGAGCAAAATGTATAGAGTCCACATCAAATTGCCAGGGACGCCCCAATAGTAAGTGGCAAGCTTGCATTGGAACAATGTCACAATCCACCTCATCATGATAATCACCTATAGAGAAAGATAACCGAACCATGGAGGACACTTTAACAGTTCCTGAATTATTGAGCCATTGCATATGATACGGATGCGGATGACGTCGTGTTGTCAAACCAAGCTTCTCAACAAGAAGTGCACTGACAATGTTGTTGCAACTACCACCATCAATTATAAACCGACATACCTGCCCATTCACTTTGCAGCGTGACTGGAACAAGTTATGCCGTTGGCCTTTCTCAGCAGCCACCAACTGGGTAGAAAGAACACGACGAACGACCAAGGAACGATTTGATGTACCCATGTCAAGGGAAAAATAGGTAGAAGTAGATATAACAGAGGATTGCAGGGAAACCGGAGTAGATGAGAAACAACATAGCGGCAACTCCTCACCTACTTCAAGGACACAAATAACCCTGTCCGCTGCTGTATGAGTGTTCACCAATTCAGGATTAGAAATATCATCTTCCAAATCACTCAAATCAGCAAGAAGATTATCAAAATCAACATGTGTAATATCCGGGGTAGTATGAAGAGTTGTAATGGAGGGACCACAAACGTCACCATCAAATTGAAATGATGGACGTACTAAACAATTCAAGCTCAACTCACATTCACCATCCTCGGCCTCATTTACATAAGTCTCCATATTCTCATCTTCTGAAATTATGACATCATGTGTATCATCTTCTTCACTTTGTGAATCATAAGATCCATCAGCAAGAGCAATGATAACACGACGATTAGGACATTCGGCTTGCTTATGGCCATGTCCACCACACTTAAAACACTGAATATTACTTGTCTTCTTCTTTCCTTCAGACAGAGAAGAATTGGAACGATTGGAGATTGCTTCTTTGTGTTTTGACTCAGATGGTTTTGCTGATGAAGAAGCTTGACGTGAAGATGTAAAAGGTGCACAAAAGGGAGATGATCGTGACCCTACACTTTGCTGTTGTGGACGGCGCCAGGGAGTAGAACTATGACCAGTTACAACAGTAGCTCGGTGTGGAGAAGGTTCAGAAATAATCTGTCGTTCCGCCCTCTTGGCAAAATGAACTAACTCGGTCATATTAGTGTAACTTGTCATATCCACCTTGTTTGCAATCTGTTTGTTTAACCCAACAAAGAAACGGGCCATCTCGGATTCTTCATCTTCATTGATCATTGTACGAAGTAGGCACATTTCCATTTCTTGGTAATACTCATCAACAGTGCGATCTCCTTGGACTAAACGCTTCAGCCGCAAATGCAATTCACGAGTGTAATATGCAGGAACAAAACGTCTCCTCATCTCGCGCTTCATTTCTTCCCAAGTGATATAATCATGTCCTACACGATGAAATTCAGCACGGACTTGGTTCCACCAAGTGATAGCATAGCCTTTAAACTCAATTGCAGCAAGCTTTGCCTTCTTTTCTGCAGCATATTCATATAAATCAAATATTTGATCCACCTTAGTTTCCCACTCAAAATAAGCATCAGCATCCTCTTTTCCTGTGAATGAACGGATAGACACTTTAACTTTCCCCAAACCATCATCCTCATGACGCCGGTCAGGATCTCCACGTGGTCTATCACGGCGACCATCATGACCAGCAAAATGGCGATCATCATAATTGTGACGACGACCAATATGTGGACCACGCTGTTGGTCATCATAATCAGAAAACTCAGGATCACCATCATAACCAGCAGGTGCAATAGGTACTCTGCGAGCACGACTAGCAAAGTGTGGTCTACCAAGATGAGCTGGAATATTGTTGAGTCTTCCTTGTCGTTCTCGACCAATGGCCTGTCCAGGATAAGTGCCAGCCGCAGTTGCATGAGCTGCAGTTTCTGCTTGAAGACGGGCAACTTCATTCTCCAAAATTGTGCGATCATCATCGCCTGCCACTAGATGAGCCGCAGGTGGCACCGGAGGTGGTGGAACCTGCAGACCTTGCATCAGCTGTATAAGATGCGCCATTTGTGCCCGCATCTCCTGGAACTCCTCAAGAGAAACACTAGCACCCATATTTGAAGTGGAAGCATGTGTATCTTCAGTACCTGCCATGTTAGTAGGAGAAAAAAAATTGTGTATATATGTGGAATCACTCCCTTCACCTCTTACGTACCAATGTTCTTTGTCAACCTGAAGGGTGAGAACTGTGGCTGTAATCAGCAGTGGAAGAACGATTGTACCAGAGATGACAGTGAACAATTCTCAGGTTGCTTTGGGTGGGGTTGGGTGGGAAAAAAAATTTGACTGTAGTGCAATCTGCAAATTAGTGATGCAAAATCAAATAATAATCCAAGTGAATCACAAGCCTATGTTGCTGATCGAAGGGATATATGGATAGAACTGCAACCGATGCATTGAAAACACAATGATTCAAATGTTGTGCTCCAACAGAATAGCAGCTCAAACTATGCTCTTTCTATCTCTTTTTTTTTAACAACTCCTTTCTTTTTTTTCCTTTTTTTTCAATCTTTTCAAGTCTCTCTCTTTTTTTACAAGTGTTTTTTTTTATAGACTGATTGATGATGCACATGAAACAAAATGCAGTTCAAGGAGAAAAACTAGTATATGGAAATGAAGTACTGTAGCAGCAAAGGAAAAAATATTCAATCAGCAACTAGACAATGACCCAAAGGATTAAAACTCGAAAATACAAACTAAATCCAGATGCAAGAAACAGGCTAGGTGTATTTTATTTAGGATTTTTTTTGGGACTGTAGGACAGAAAAAATTAAACTAAACAAATAGGGATAGAATAACCCAACTGTGGCAACGGAGGCTCTGATACCAGATGATATGCGCACGCGTATGAAGAAACACGTGAGCAAATTTTGTGGCCCAATCTTCACGGTGGATCAAAATACTTGAGATAATTGTCACCACGTGACCTGACGAAGAGGCAATGCACCACGAGATTTTGCACTCGCGACGAACTACCGAGACAATCGCCCTTCCACATACCGACGAAACCAGCCCACGCAATCACACCGTATAGACATGAAGGCACGAACAGGATGAACCGCAGTTCGGCGTTCTACAACTCCCTCAGGAATCGAAAGAACAAAGGTTGTAAGTCCCTCAAGACTCACTAGAATTCATATTATCACAAGTGTGTAGTTCTGAAATCAGAATGCCAAAAAAAAAAGTCCCCCTACCTTCCTCTACCTAGCTATATATAATGCTTACAAGAAACTGAAATCTGTGCATGCACACATGCATGCATGCAGATGGTGGGCATAAAGTCTATTATGAGCTTTATGGCTTTTTATTTCCTTTTAACAGCAGTTAACAGCCACTTAATTCTGCATGCAATGGTTGCCTCTAGTGTCTTCTGTCCTTTATTAAGAGCTAATCAATGATTTAATTGCTTGCAGCTCTTTATTTTTGATACAGTGCCTTCATATGCTAAATGCCTTTGGGTAAACCGTCATTTCTGAGAATCATAAAAAAAGAGCATGAAGGTAGCATATTTCCTGAAATATCAGAATTAGATGAATAAAGGTTAGCATTCACCTGGGCTTGCATTTCCTTCTCTAGTTTCTTAGACCTGCTTCTAGTGATTGGTCCCACAATGTCATTAGCACTTGTATCAGATTTGGATATTGGATTCTTACTGGACATGTCCTTATTAAGCACATAGGTGTGGAAGATACAAGCAAGTACCAAAGCATTGTAGCACAACAGGTGCTAAGTGCTCAAATGGAGAGGGCGGAGCAAAATCAGTGCCACAATTTGTTCCAATCAAGGTTCGTGATTCACAATAGAGCATGCCGTGTTGTCATTGATAGCGGAAGTTGTAGCAACCTTGCTAGTTCAGATTTGGTTGACAAGCTAGGTTTGCCTACACAACCACATCCACAGCCTTACTACATCCAATGGTTCAACTCTTGTGGTAAGTTGAAGGTAAGTAAAGTTGTGAGAGTGCAATTTGTTGTTGAAAATTACCATGATAGTGCAAATTTTGATGTCGTGCCTATGCAAGCATGTTCTTTGCTTTTGGGTAGACCTTGGGAATATGATAGAGATGTGCTGCACCATGGTAGAACTAACACGTACACTTTCACACATAATGGCAAAAAGATGGAGTTGTTACCAATGACCCCTGCTGAAATTTTGAAGGACAATATAGCGTGTGCTGAAAATAAATCTAAGTCTAAAAATCAACAAGTAGCTAAAGATGTGTTTCCACCTAAAAAGGAGAAAAAAGAGCCACCTGCTAGGAAAGACACACTTAAGTTGAAAGGAGCTTCCATGTTAGCTACTAAATCTGAGATTTCTAAGTTAAATGTTAATTAATCTATTTGCTATGCTTTGGTTTGCAAGGAAACTTTCTTTACACTTGAGGACTTGCCTCCTTCTTTGCCACGTGCTATTACTAACCTTTTGCAGGAGTTTGCTGATGTATTTCGAAGTGAGATACCCCCGGGGCTGCCACCTATGAGAGGAATCGAGCATCAAATTGATTTGATCCCGAGAGCTGTGTTGCCAAACCATGCGCCGTACAAGACCAATCCCGAAGAGACTAAGGAAATTCAGCGTCAAGTGCAAGACTTGCTTGAAAAAGGGTATGTACGTGAGAGACTTAGTCCTTGTGCTGTTCCTGTTATTTTGGTGCCTAAGAAAGATGGGTCATGGCGCATGTGTGTGGATTGTAGAGCCATTAACAACATAACTATTAGATATCGTCATCCTATTCCTAGGTCAGATGATATGCTTAATGAATTAAGTGGCTCTGTTGTGTTCTCTAAAGTAGACTTGCGTAGTGGATACCACCAAATTAAAATGAAATTGGGTGATGAATGGAAGACCGCGTTTAAAACTAAATTTGGTTTGTATGAGTGGTTAGTAATGCCTTCTGGTTTGACTAATGCTCCTAGTACTTTTATGCGACTCATGAATGAAGTTTTACGCACATTCATTGGTAGTGTCGATGTTTTACACCGGCAATATGAATATGGGGCTACTCGGTGGATTGCAAAGGAACAAGGAGAGGTTTATACTGGTTCAGGCCCTCGATGTGAGGTAATACCCTACGTCCAGTTGCGGTGTTATTCCTTTGAGGATTTGTGTTTGCTTCATGCGCTCGTGCCCTTAGGGGGCGCCCTGCCTCCCCTTATATACTAGGGGATAAGAGTATAAGGTAGGAGTCCCAGCCGGATACTGCCAAGGGATCTCCTCTTAGAGATACAATCTACCTGACTAGGACTGTATATTCCTTATTGTACAAGGCAAAGTCTGCTAGGTGCTACTATATCTCCAATTACAAGTCTTGGCCCATCCTCTATCCGAGTGGCCCATATGCTTGTGATGAGGTACCCGGGGCCCATGGTCTCCACAGTAGCCCCTGAGACCTTCATAGTTGAGTCACAGCTGATGCTAAGTGCTCATCCTCCACGGTGAAGACTGCCCAAGTGCATTGCTCCTGAGTACTCTTTGTCTAAGTGCTTCTTCTTCCCGAGTCCTGCTTCATGTCAGCTGGCAGGGAGGCTATGAAGGGCTTCATGTAGATGTATGAATAGTGTGCGCTAAATAGGCGCACCTATTAGGTGTAGGCCCCGACTTTGTGCTTAATTGTGAAGACAATTAGACATAAAGTCAAAGATCTTTAACCTTGTAGTCTTTCCCGAGTAGTGTACTACTGGTATATGAGACTCTTCGGTATCATGTCAACCAGAATATGATTTATAGTCTTGCCGAGTAGCATGCCACTCGTATATGGGACTCTTCAGCTTCATGTCAACTGGAAAGGGGATTTATAGTCTTTCCCGAGTGGCGTCCCACTCGGAAGTTAGACTCCTCAGGGTCATGTCAGCTGGAAAGAAGGTTTATAGTCTCTCTCGAGTAGTGCACTACTCGAAAGTTAGACTCTTCAGTGTCTTGTCGGCTGCAATAATGTCGCTCATGGCAATTGTTGGCCAAGCATGTAGGCCGAGTACCACTTTATGAAACTAAATCCATTGTGTGGTCAGGTGTACTCGAGAAAGATACCTACATCCCCAATTTTAATGAAGACTAGCTTGTGATCCTTATAAGGATATATCCTCGATACCTGGTGGATAAGATAGATAGCCAAACACATGTGTTTAGCAATTAAGCCGTGTTGACACCAAAAACCCACCAGGGCCGTTCGGCGTCTTGGTGACACGCGAAGGCCTGGGAGATTTGCTTTACTCCAGTGCAGGTCCTAAAGATTTGAGGTTCGTAGGCGTGCCAGTCAATTTGACCCTGCAATTGACAAGGAGGAAGGATGTTAAATTCGTGAGCCAATCGGCTGGAAGCCGGCTTGGACTCATCTCATCGGCCGATGGCCGATATGTACTGTAGCACTTATACATCGACTGGAAGCCGATGATGGCATGAACAATAGTATAACAATAAATATGTATTAAACTAGCCGATCATCAAAGGGATGCTCAAAAACTGGCTCTAAACTTGGTAAAATAAGCAAGTAGAATGCATGAGTAAAATAAACTAAAGGAACTCTAGCCGATCGTGGTTTAAAGTTACTGATATCGCTGTGAAGATCCTGTCCGTACTCGTGCCCGGGCCCTTATTCGCATCTATGCCCGGGATCTTCCTCCGCTGTCCATATCCGTGCCCGGGTTCTTACCTAAGCTCGTGCCCGGGTCCTTCCCTGAGGTTGTGCCCGGGAACTTGGTTGAGGTCGTCCTCGGGAACTTGGTTGAGGTCATGCCCGGGAACTTGGATCGGCAGAATAAACCAATCGGCTAGCCCTTAGCCAATCGCAACAGTAATGCAGGCAAGGATGTATAACAAGGCAAGCAATAACATAAATGATAAACAATTGACGGATCTACCGACTACTGAACAGGGCGCATGGACATCGGCTGGAGGCCGATGACAAAAAGATAACAGAATAATAAAGCCATTACCAACAATATAAAATAAATAGATGAGTCGGCTTCAACAGATAACTTATCGGCTAAGCACTCCGATAACAACATCGCATAACACCCATCGGCTTATCAAGAGTAAAGCTATTATCATTGGTCTAGTAGATCGGACCCAACCGTTGCAGCACAGACTGATGAAGATAACAATACCTCGATAGGCCGATAGATCTAATGTGATCGTGATGTAAAACATGATAACTTACCGGCTATACACCCCGATAAGACACCTGCGCATAAAGCATCAACTTAGCAGGAACGATTTATCGCTAGCAGTTTAGTAGGTCGGACCTAACCGATGCAGCACAAACTGATGATAAACTGCTCCCAGTAAGCCGATACGATTTACGCACGCGTGATGTGATATACCTAGTCAATCTATGAGATCAAACTGAACTGATGCAGCCATAGATAAAATAAATATATCGTGGTAAGCCGACTACCATAAACCGACTAGAATATCGGACCTAACCGAGGAAGTCCTAGCCGATAGGTAGCCGGGGTGACGAGACTTACCCTCCCGCTGGAGTTCGGACCTAACCGATGCAGCCCGGCTCGAGAAGCAAGATCCCGTCGGAAGGGTGGCGATGCGCCGAATTTGTTATTGATCGAGTGATTGATTACAAGGTGCCCGGGCGTACGTATTTATACCCCGAGTTACATGAGTCCTTATAGGACACGATACATGATTTCCTAGTTATAATAGAAAACGCTAATAAGACCTGACCGGACACGAGGTCAGGTTTCCTAAAGATAAACACTTGCCTAATTAATATGTACAGTAATTAACTGCCAAACAGCGGTCTTCACGGCCCCTTCCCGGAATCGGTCTGTTCTGGATCGGTTTCCACCGGTTGACTATAATTTCTCCTTTTGACTGAATCTGACATAGGGCCTCACCAAATTTTGGCGTTAACACATGCCCCCCAATTTCGGAGTCCTCTTGTAGGATTTCGAAATTCTTTCATTTTGGGCCTCTAGATTTCTTCCATACCGAGGCGGCCCAAGATAGCCCACTTGCCATAATTGTTTGAAACAGTGCCAACGGCCTCGATTCCCGCCCGGTCATCATACCTCTATAAAACGCTTCGTCTTCCTAGCCCTTTTTTATGCTTTCACATCACCAGAGCACCACCGCTTCATCTTCCAAACCTTCAACAAGCTCTAGCAAATCCAGACGAACCGTCGCAGCCCTCTTCTTCAGCCGTCAATTTCTGCATCTTCCTCCTTTCTTGCGATGGCATCGGCATCTGCAGTTCCTGAGGTAATCTTCCTAACTGATTATTTCTTCGATCTTGTGGCCCAGATGCGTCCAATCCACCATGTTCTTCATCTGTTCTTCGTCGTGTTCTTGTTTACTGTAGCATCTTAGAGGCCAGATCTTGATCCCGGCCGCCGATTACCCAAACTTTTTCTATCATGGCCCCATGGGTAATGAAGATCCCACTGATTTCATATGCGCCGAGACCCAGCGTATCCCTTTCAAGAACTCGGCCATGCGAGTCGGCGACTGGACCAACAGTTTCAGGTCGTGGCCAAGCAAACTGCCTGGGTGGAGAGATTGGTACATCAGGGTGTCGGCTGCGAAGAGAACCTACTGGGAAGAATCTCATATCGGCCATTGCATCAATCTCTCTCTGGCCGATATGGAAAGAAATGAACCCCTGCTCGCATCGGCTTCATATTTCTGGTCCGATGCCCTCAATGCCTTCCTGTTCGGGCATGGGCCGATGACCCCCACTTTGCTGGATGTGACCATGCTCACCTGTCTGGACACGACAAGCTACATCGACCCCTTCAAGCTCCGCTTCAAACCTGCTCATCGGCTCCAGGCAAAGAATATCGGCGGCTGGTCCAGGTACATATCTCTTCACAATAAGGGAACTGGATCGGTTGATGATCGGGAACACGTTGCTTTTCTGAACTTATGGCTAGAGCGGTTTGTTTTTGGTGGCGCAACCCTCGGTCCAACGATCAACATGCAGTGTTTGGCAGAGTGCTTGGTTGATCGGAAACAGATCCCCCTGGGGCAATTCCTCCTCGGTGCCACCTATCAGTTGCTTCACCAAGTGGCAACTAAGTTATCGGCCGGCCAGCCCGTCGGCCATATTGGGGGTCCTTGGTGGTTCGTACAGCTCTGGCTCAATATCTATACCTCCAAGGCCGTCCCTGAGACTTCTCTTCTCAAGCAATCCTTTCTAGCCGATTACACAGAAGACCAAGATCCCGTTTACCGCCGATGCGTTTCCATGGGTGAAGCTGCATCGGCTCTCTCTAGCAGCAAGATAACCCCCGCTGAACTTAGTCAGTGGTTCAAGGGGTTTTACTATGGATTCACCAGGGAGGCCACTCTCTGGTTTGCATATAATGATGCATCATCATTTGAGATGCCTTCTAACTTTGACCCACTCAAAGCTTTGGATAATGATGAGTCCAAGGCCATATTCCTATCGGCTATCTCCCCTCGTCTGCTGCCAACTAGCTTTTCTTTGGGCCGATCGCAGCCTTCTTACGAGTTTTACCATCCATCGGTCGGCTCCCGCCAGTTTGGCCTTGGTCAGCTTCCGATCGGCCTATTCTTCATCGACAAACTTCAGGCCCGAGGCACGGTTAGCAACGCCCTAGAATATGACCGGATGCGAACCTTGACAGACCCCCTTCTTCTAGGCGCCGCCACCGAGGTGTGCATCTGTACTGCTAACACCAAGCTTTTTGTCCGATGGTGGTCAGAATGGAAGAAACATTTATTTAGCTTAGCGGTCACCTGCTATTGCTCCCACCTTGACACCGAGTACATCGAATCTGATGAAGAGGTAACATCCGCAATCCTTAACCACCATCTCCAATCATTTCTCACTTCTTATTTTGCAGGTTGCCAGCGTCGAACCCCCAACAACAAGCAATAGCGGCCGGCCGATTCTGTACCAACCTCCATCGGCCACTCCAAACTTAGGGCGCGACGCCCCATCTCTATCGGCTCTCCTCAAGACACCTCGGCCGATGGGACAAAAAGGGAAAAAATTAGCGCATCGCCCCTCCCTGAAGAAGCAGAAAACTGATGCCGATGTCGTTGCTCCGATGCCACTTTCCCCTCAAACAACACCGGCTCCCTCATCTCCTCAGGTACGCGCCAAGTCTCAATATTATTACCCGTCTTCTCCTTTATCTCACCAACTTCATTTCTAGCTCGAGTCATCGGCTCCAGAACCTCAACCTTCTTCTGACATCCCTCCAAGCACTGAGCCGATGGCTTCTTCAGCTGTTCCACTCTCGGCACCGAGTCCCTCAGCCATTGACGAGACTGCTCCTATCCCATCGGCTGACATCGGCCCTTCTGAAGAACAACCTATTCATCTCCCTGAAGCCGATGTCGCCCGAGCTGCCGATGTCCTTCCTCAGGTAACCTCTTTATGCCCATCTTTCGCTTTTAATTCTCTACTGATCCTTTTACCGATGTCAATTTTGCAGTCCTTAGCCGATTTGTTCTCCTTTGACATCGGCAAATACTTGGAGGCAGAAGACGAGACAGCCACCAGCACAGCAACCAAACCATCATTCCCAGCCGATGTGCGCGACTATCTAACAAGCATTAACAGTCGGCTGGACAACCCAATCGATGCGCTAGTGGAAGACTGTGGGCCGATTCGGGCAAGGCTTGCAGAAATTGAACACTATCTGCCCGAAGAACTTGTCAATGCATTAACCCCTGCAGCATACTTGGAGTCTCATAGGTTTAAACTCATCAAGCTTAGACAACGCATAGCCGATCGCGCTGACCAACAGAAGATCACCGAAGACATCCAAGCCGATCGGCTGCTGGCTCAGATAGAAAAGAAAAGTCTTGATGATATGGCAGCCGCTCCCCAAGAGCTCCAACCCAAGCTAGATCAACTGAAGAAGAAGGAGGCCGATTTGCTGGCAGAACTTGAAAAAGTTCGCAAGGATCTTGAAACCACAGAGTCCCAGCTTATTGGCCTGCCGCAAGCCATACAAGACCAAGAGGCGAAGGTCGCAGCAACGGTGCGTCAAGTCGTTCATCGGCACAAAAAATTGAAGACCATCCTGGGCTCCGATGAAGACGACATTCGCGCCATCAATGAGATTGATCAGATCCGTCTGTGCGCGATCGAAACCATCCAAAAATTCCTGTAGCTTAACATCTGACGGCCTCCTTAGACATGCTGGTTGCACTGTAATATATTTTGATCGGCTCCGTTGCTCGCTTCTTTTCACTCTTGATAATTTCTCTATTTATTTGATCTAAAGGCGATATTGATTGATATCGGCTATCTTTAGGCGATGCAAAAAGCATCGGCTTTTTGAACTACTTAGAAATCGGCTACACTTAACCGATTTAAGAATTGATCCAAACGCTAGGATAGTATTTCTTGAGATATTTTCCATTAAGCGCTTTAGTAAACTCCATCCCTTCAAGATCTTCTAACATATATGCATTGCCGGGTACACAACGACTAATCCGATAGGGTCCCTCTCAATTAGGTGACCATTTTCCAAACTTATTATCTCTGGACCCGATTGGCAAAATCAACTTCCACACAAGATCCCCCTCGGCAAATGATTTACTCACCACTTTTTTGTTATAATGCCGAGCTGCCTTAGCCTTGTTTTCCTTAACCCTTTCCAACGCCCTCAACCGATTCTGAGCCAAATCTTCAAGTTCATCTGCCATTAGGTTATAATAATCATCGGTTGTCAATTGATTTTGCAAAGAAATCCTCCTAGAGCCGATGTTAGTCTCCCACGGTAAAACTGCCTCGTGTCCATATACTAACTGATACGGTGGCACCCGAGTAGACCCATGACATGCCATCCGATAAGCCCATAGCGAATCGGCTAACGTAGTATGCCAACGCCACGGCTGCTCATCAATCTTCCGCTTGATTAACTTGATCAGACTCTTATTAGAAGCCTCCGCCTGTCCATTGGCCTGAGCATAATAAGGTGATGAATTTAATAACTTGATCCCCATACTGGCAGCAAACTGTTGAAACTCATCAGACACAAATATAGACCCCTGATCAGTAGTTATCGTCTGAGGAATCCCAAACCGATAAATTATATGCTCCTTCACAAACTCGATCGCCTCCTTGGACGTAACTTTCTTCAAAGGAACCGCCTCAACCCACTTGGTAAAATAATCCGTCGCCGCCAATATGAACTTATGCCATTTACTTGATGGAGGAAAAACCTGGCCGATCATATCAATTCCCCAACCCCTGAATGGCCATGGCTTGATGATAGGATTCATAGCCGATGCTGGAGCCCGTTGTATATTTCCAAATTTCTGACAATCTTGACACCCTTTATAATACCTAAAGCAATCTTCCAGCATTGTCGGCCAAAAATATCCCACTCTTCTCAACAACCACTTTATCTTATGGGCCGATTAATGAGTTCCACAGACGCCTTCATGCACTTCGCACATAACCACCTTGGCTTCCTCCAAATCCAAGCACCTAAGCAGAACTCCCTCAAAAGTCCGATAATACAGCTCTCCATCAAGCAGCACATACTTAATAGCTTTATACCGAATCTTCCTGGAAACAGACTTCGACGGATTTTGCAAATAATCAACTATCTCTTGTCTCCAGTCATCGGTCTTGTCTTGAACATCAATATCGGCTATTTCAACATCAACCTGCCTATTCAGCCGATACCCTTGAAGCAATCTGTGCAAGATCATTGGCCTCTAAATTCTGCTCCCTAGGAATATGATCTATTGATACCATCTTGAAGTCCTTTAACAAATCCGTACATTCCTCATAATATGACCTCAAAACATCATCCCTGCACTCATATTCTCCAGACAACTGCTTGACCACCAACAAAGAATCGCCAATTATCTCTACGACATCGGCCCCGATCTCCTTTAAGAGTTGAAGTCCCTTTTAGCACCGCCTCATATTCTGCTTGATTGTTAGTCCGATAAGGCTTAATTGTAAAAGCAAACTCAAAACTTGCCCCCCGAGGCGATATGATAACTAAGCCGATACCAGATCCATGCTTGCAAACCGATCCATCAAAAAACAAAATCCACGGGATCGGTTCAGCATAATCTTCATGATACCCTCTATGTTGCACAATGAAATCGGCCACTGCTTGTCCCTTGATTGCTTTAGCCGATTCATACCTTAAGTCGAACTCTGTCAAAGCAAAAATCCACTTGCCAACTCGCCCTTTCAAGACTGGAGCCGACAACATATATTTGACCACATCGGCCTGGCAAACTACTGTACACTCAGCCGATAGGATGTAATGCCTTAACTTTGTATAGGAGAAATACAAGCACAGGCACAACTTCTCCACCGCAGGATATCTCGTTTCAGCATCCAAAAGCCTTCTGCTCAATAAAACACAACTCGCTCTTTCCCTCAAACTCCTGTATCAAAACGGACCCGATGGACTTCTCATCGGCTGACAAGTACAACCTGAACGGCACTCCTTTCTGCGGCGGAACTAAAATCGGTGGGGAACTCAGATAATTCTTGATCTCGTCGAATGCCTTCTGTTGTGCTGCCCCCCACACAAACTCTTGATCGGCCTTCAACTTCAACAACGGAGTAAAAGATTCAATTCTTCCTGATAAATTTGATATAAATCTCCTTACGAAATTAACCTTGCTGATCAATGACTGCAACTCCGTCTTATTGCTTGGTGGCTCTGTAGTCTTAATGGCTCTGATGCTTCGCTGACTAACTTCAATCTCTCGTTCATGAACCATAAAACCCAAAAATTGCCCAGCCGATACACCAAAAGCACATTTATTAGGACTCATCCTTAGTCCGTATTTCTTGGCCCTCTCCATCACTTTGCGCAAATCGGCTATATGGCTTTCCTCACTTTTAGACTTAACCACCACATCGTCAATATAAATCTCTACCAATAAGCCGATGAGATCATGAAATATATAATTCATCGCTCTTTGATAAGTTGCACCGGCACTTTTCAATCCAAAAGTCATCACTACCCATTCATATAAACCGATAGCTCCCGGACACCGAAACGCAGTCTTATGTATATCTTCTTCAGCCATAAAAATCTGATTGTATCCCGCATTGCCGTCCATGAAGCTGATAATTTTGTGGCCCGAGGCCGCATCCACCAATAAATCTGCTATCGGCATTGGGTATTCATCCTTGGGAGTAGCTTTATTCAGATCCTGGAAATCAATACATATCCTCAATTTTCCGTTTTTCTTCTCCACCGGGACGATATTAGAAATCCACTCAGCATATCGGCATGGCCTTATAAACTTGGCATCATACAATCTTGTGATCTCCGCTTTGATCGGCTCATATAACTCTGCCTTGAATCTCCTTGGAGCCTGCTTGAACGGCCGATATCCTGGTTTAATGGGCAGCCGATATTCAACAATTGATTGGCTTAATCCTGGCATTTCATGGTACTCCCAGGCGAAACAATCCCGATACTCTTTCAACAGTGTTATCAATTCTCCTCGAAGTTCAGGACTTAACCCTCTGCTACTTATGTACGTCGGCCTTGGCTTATCTCCCGGACCTATGTCGATCTCCTCCAAATCATCGGCCGACGTAAACCCTTGCCCCAGTTTTCCCTCGAAGTCTTCAATAGAGCCCATTAGGATAACAATTCAGAGCCGACTTGCTGAATCGGCTGTATCCCTTGGCTAGTAACCTTAAGGTATTCTCCTTCCCATACCTTCCCGGACAAGCAATCAACACCATCAGCTTCCCAGACTGGTAGATCGGTCATTGCAATATTGGTTGACCGATCTGCTAAGACCACTTCGACTTGATCTCCCTGCCACTGTATCAAACATTGATGCATTGTCGAAGGCACGCAACAGTTCGCGTGAATCCAGTCCCTGCCGAGAAGCAAACTGTATGATCCCTTTCCGTCGATGACGAAAAACGTGGTGGGTAATGTTTTATTCCCCACTGTCAACTCCACGTTCAACACTCCTTTTGCTTCTGACGAATTCCCACCGAAGTCTTTTAACACCATATTTGTCTTGATCAGATCTTCGGTGGTCTTCCCCAATTTTTTGAATGTGGCATGAGGCATGAGATTAACCGCTGCTCCCCCATCAACCAGTATCTTGGTCATCGGCCTTCCATTTACATAGCCCTTGATGTATAACGGCTTTAAGTGCCGATGCTCTGACTCTTCAGGTTTATCAAATATGGCTTGGTCAGGTTGCAGTGTTAACTGAGCGAAAACTTCCTCACGGCCTTCCTCATCTGATGAAAGTGTTTTATATTCCAAAGGCAAAAAGAACACCATATTTACTGGCGCCGATGCATCCTCATCGTCCTTTTTCCTGACTTGCCAAACTTGCTTGGTCTTTTTAGGACGATGATCAGCTTCCTCTTGATCCTGGCGTTGCTCTTCCTGTTGCTCTCGGTGCCGTAACCGTTGTGCCCTTCTCTTCTGATTCTTCGTGAATATCCCACTAGGGCACCATTGAGGATTCTGGATCTGTTCTTCACGCACTTCCTCTTCATCCTCCTTAAAGAATTCTCCATGGATCGGTCCTAATCGGCTATGAACCGATGCTCTTTTTCCAAACGACCGATCCTGCAAAAACCTCTGCTGCTGATCATACTGATTCCTCATACTACTGCATTCGGGACAATTTTCTACTGATGGCAATCTCATCCCCTGATCCCAGCAGAATCTGAAGAACGGGCAGTTCCAATGCGGATTATACATCTCTGGCTCCTCCCTCTGTTCCTCGTACCTTGAATATTTTTCTATCATATCCGATGAAGTGATCCTTGGCTTGTACCTTTGACGTCTTGTTCCATCGGCCTGATCCCTTGATGATGATCCCGCGTATACCATGTTCACAGGAAACGAGTGCCCATCAATCTTCATCGGCTTCTTGTCTTCAAACTTGATTCGTCCTTGCTCGACTGCCGATTGAATTTGTTGCCGAAAAACCTTGCACTCGTTGGTGTGATGCGATATCGCATTGTGCCACTTGCAATATTTCTTCTTCTTTAGTTCTTCGGCTGATGGAATAACGTGATTTGGCGGTAGTTGTATCTGCTTCTCTTGTAACAACAAGTCAAATATTTTATCTGCCTTACTGATATCAAAATCATACCGTTCCTCCTTGCCGATATCCTTGACCCATGGACACGATACCAATTTCTTGTTCCTGGCCCACTCCGCCAATCCAAACTCAGCATCGGATTCCTCATCGTCTGAGTCCGATGAATAAACGTGTACCTGGGCAACTCGTCTTTGAAATTTGTCCTTCTTCGCTTCTTGAAATCGGCTTTCATGAGCCGATACCCTCTGCACCAGATGCGCTAGGGACTCGAACTCTTGGGATGAAAATCTCTCTTTGATCGACGCCAAAAGTCCCTGGAAAGCCAGATCGGCCAGCTGCCCATCGCTCAGGTTCAGACTGTAACATCGGTTTTTAACCTCCCGAAATCGCTGGATGTACTCCGGTACTGTCTCATCTGGTCGTTGCCTAACCGACGTCAAATCTGTCAGTCTCATCTCATGGATTCCAGCAAAGAAGTATTTGTGAAACTGTTTTTCTAGATCGGCCCACCCCCGAACTGAATTCGGTGGTAATGAAGAAAACCATGCGAAAGCCGATCCGGATAAGGACAAGGGGAAAAATCTAACTCTCAGGGCCTCTTCAGCCGATGCCTCCCCGCACTGTGCCAGGAATCGGCTAACATATTCCACAGTAGATGTATTGTCTTGCCCTAAGAATTTAGAAAAATCCGGGACCCTGTATCGGTGTGGTAACGGGACCTTGTCAAACCACTCGGGGTATGGATGCCGATACATAAACGTTTGTTCTCTGGGCTTCATCCCGAACTGTTCCCTCATTATTTCCTCAACTCGTACCGATAAGTCTTCTTCCCTTGGATTCTCCTGTTGATAGTGTTGGTACTGTACCGGTGGAGTTGGTTGCCGATTTTGTCTATAATAATCCCTCTGATAATTACCCGGATCGGCCCCTCCCGCTGGATAGTTTTGCTGATATCCCCCATAGTAAGCAGACCGATGATATCCAGCAGGAATATCCAGTTGCCCCCCAGCCTGGTTTTGTGTAAACAAGTTTTCTGGTACATCCTTGCTGATGTTGTAAGCAACCTGATTTGGCTCTATCTTTGGTGGGAGGAACACAGGACCCCGAGTCGGTTCTTGGGCAATCGATCCATCAACAGTCTCCTTGATGAGGTTATGCAATGTATTCACCAAGATCCCCGACTGATTAATGAGCCCGTGGTGTACAGCCTCATTGACCATATCCTGTAAAGACTTGATTGGTGGGCTCTCGGGTTGAGTATGGCTCGATTCTCCAACCAACACTGGCTTCGGAAACTGGGATTTTTGAATCGGCCCTTGTCGTGTCATGCTGAAAGATTCTAAGCACAGCTTCTGGAAATTGGCCATAGTTTGCTCAATTTGCTGTTTCTGCTCTTCTGTCAAATCCTCCATACTGACCGGAATTATGTTGCCTGTTTTGACTTCCTTCCCGGCCATGTTGCAGGTCTGATTGTCGAAACTTGGCGTTTGAGACTTCGGGTTGAAACTTCGTGGTCCCACCAGGCGTGCCAAAAGCGTGTTGACACCGAAAACCCGCCGGGGCCGTTCGGTGTCTTGGTGACACGCGAAGGCCTGGGAGATTTGCTTTACTCCAGTGCAGGTCCTAAAGATTTGAGGTTCGTAGGCGTGCCAGTCAATTTGACCCTGCAATTGACAAGGAGGAAGGATGTTAAATTCGTGAGCCAATCGGCTGGAAGCCGGCTTGGACTCATCTCATCGGCCGATGGCCGATACGCACTATAGCACTTATACATCGACTGGAAGCCGATGATGGCATGAACAATAGTATAACAATAAATATGTATTAAACTAGCCGATCATCAAAGGGATGCTCAAAAACCGGCTGTAAACTTAGTAAAATAAGCAAGCAGAATGCATGAGTAAAATAAACTAAAGGAACTCTAGCCGATCGTGGTTTAAAGTTACTGATATCGCTGTGAAGATCCTGTCCGTGCTCGTGCCCGGGCCCTTACCTAAGCTCGTGCCCGGGTCCTTCCCTGAGATTGTGCCCGGGAAATTGGTTGAGGTCGTCCCCGGGAACTTGGTTGAGGTCATGCCCGGGAACTTGGATCGGCAGAATAAACCAATCGGCTAGCCCTTAACCGATCACAACAGTAATGCAGGCAAGGATGTATAACAAGGCAAGCAATAACATAAATGATAAACCATTGATGAGTCTGCCGACTACCGAACAGGACACATGGGCATCGGCTGGAAGCCGATGATAAAATAGATAGCAGAATAATAAAGCTACTAAGATAAATAAATGCAGTCGGCTTCAACAGATAACTTATCGGCTAAGCACTCCGATAAGAACATCGCATAACACCCATCGGCTTATCAAGAGTAAAGCTATTATCATCGGTCTAGTAGATCGGACCCAACCGTTGCAGCACAGACTGATGATGATAACAATACCTTGATAGGCCGATAGATCTAATGTGATCGTGATGTAAAATATGATAACTTACCGGCTATACACCCCGATAAGACACCTACGCATAAAGCATCAACTTAGCAGGAACGATTTATCACTAGCAGTTTAGTAGGTCGGACCTAACCGATGCAGCACAAACTGATGATAAACTGCTCCCAGTAAGCCGATACGATTTACGCACGCGTGATGTGATATACCTAGTCAATCTATGAGATCAAACTGAACTGATGCAGCCATAGATAAAATAAATATGTCGTGGTAAGCCGACTACCATAAACCGACTAGAATATCGGACCTAACCGAGAAAGTCCTAGCCGATAGGTAGCCGGGGTGACGAGACTTACCCTCTCGCTGGAGTTCGGACCTAACCGATGCAGCCCGGCTCGAGAAGCAGGATCCCGTCGGAAGGGTGGCGATGCGCCGAAGTTTGTATTGATTGTGTGATTGATTCTTTACAAGGTGCCCGGGCGTACGTATTTATACCCCAAGTTACATGAGTCCTTATAGGACACGATACATGATTTCCTAGTTATAATAGAAAACACTAATAAGACCTGACCGGACACGAGGTCAGGTTTCCTAAAGATAAACACTTGCCTAATTAATATGTACAGTAATTAACTGCCAAATAGCGGTCTCCACGGCCCCTTCCTGGAATCGGTCTCTTCTGGATCGGTTTCCACCGGTTGACTATAATTTCTCCTTTTGACCGAATCTGACATAGGGCCTTACCAAATTTTGGCGTTAACACCTCCCAAAACCCCAAGGCTCACACGATGTGCTGGTCACCCTTGAACAATAATCAAGGTACCTTCGGGCCATGGACAATAACCATAACTCGCACTAACCCAATGTCAACAATAATGACCTATAACTACCACCGGCGGGTCTATTGCTAGGTATCAACATTATACTGAGCCAGAGACTCCCCATAAGAGCCACATGTGGTTTGTACTATGTTTCTTGGTTCTAGCTACACCATAGAATCGGTCCTTAGCGACCCGGACGAGACAACCACCTAATCGGTACCACAAACAAGGCACTAAACACTACATCCACTCGCCCAAGTCAAAAGCATGTTTTCAGTTTTTGTTTTCCACCAAGAGCACAAAGGAATTACCCACTGTTCATTTCCATAATTTCGCAAATGTTTCATTTCCCCAACATCCCAAAATCAAGTAACAAGCAACATTGATTAATTAGCAAACTAAGCATACCTATTGACATCCTCCCAACCACATGAACCCAGATTTTCGGTGGCAACATAGGTGACAAGGAATTCATGATACTCAAGTAACAAGGACAAGGCATATGCAACAAGAGGTTAACTACCCAAGAATCCCACATATTTCTGAGTAAAACATCACATGCATAATAGTTTGCAATCAATGTAGTTTGTAAGTTTGAAATATAGGAGCAATTGATCAAGGGGGTGCTTGCCTTGCTCCTGGACTTCCTGGTACTCCTCTGGTTCCTCCTCAACTGGATCAGCAACGTCGTGCTCTACGAGAATACCAAACGAATGCAACGAAAACAACGGCAAAATTTAACAGTACAGGAAGTACAAATATTTTTGCAGAATATGGAAGTGCATGATTTTAGATGAATTTAGGAAAAAGAATTGCTTGAATCTGAGTTCGTATGAGGGAGAAACAGCTAAACGAAGTCTGCTCTGTCTTAAAATCAAAAATAAATGAGAAACAGTGTTCTCGCTCGACCGAACTGCTGAAACGGCTGAAAACATTCTACTGACTTAACGGGTGGTCTATTTGGGACGTTTTTGGTTCTAGGGGCATTTATATGGTACGAAACCTACATATGTGCTACTGTGAACCTAAGGACAACTCCTAGAAGTGGATATACTCCAACTCACTAGGATGTTAATCGCACACGCTCACACGTCGCTAAAACGGCCTAACACGTGAAATCCACCTGGCGTGAAGTATTAATCTAAGGCGTTTGGAGGAGTGGAGGGTTTCTAGGGCCTAGGGGTCACTGGATGCACAAGTGGAATCTATGGGAAGGCTTCGGTAGCGACGAACGCCTCGGTCCAAAAACGATGTCTTCGTACATGCAAACTACACGTCTTCGTACATTAACGACGACCGGCAAAATCGGGAATTCAACAGTAGCAGCTCTACTCATGGTTTTATCCCATTCTAACGCTAGTGGGGCCAACCTGGTTTGCATGGGGCTGATGGGATGGCTGTCGCTCACTCAAACACAAGCGCACCTAAGGTGTTCGGTGAAAAGCCAAGCTAAAGTACGGCTTGTCTACCTCTGTCCTCTCATGCTCTAGTGCATGGCTAGTGAATGCAGGGGCACGGGGAAGCTCTAGGGGTCCTACATGCAAGGTCGTAGGGTCCTAATTCATGCGGCCATGCTACGATTGAGCCTCATCCACACATGTGGCCACGGTGGTGTCGCTTGGGTGGATGGCAAAACAACGGCATGACAGGCCAAGCCAAGGACATGGGGAGCACTAGTGGCCTCCTAGGAATAAAAAGAAAGCACATGCAGAAACAGGAGCTCACCGAAGAGTGCGGGCGGTGGGGGTGCAATGATGAGCGGTGGTCGGCTCGGTGGCAGGGTTGCTCGTGATGGAGGCTACAGACAAGCGCTGCGATGAGTTCAATGAGTGAAGGGGAGATGGTGATACAGCTAGGACAGTGTTAAACTCACCAGGGCGGAGTTTAGCGGCTGCAAGGTCACGGCGGCACCCGGTCGGCGTCGCAAAACACGATGGGGTTGCGGCGGTGCCTGCTGCATGCCGAGGGCAAAAACGGAGTTAGGTCGGGCAGGAACACATGGTGACACAGCTGGGACAAGGTGAAACTCACCGAAGCTCCCAGACGGAAGGCATGTGCTCGCCGGTGCCATGGGCAGCACCTCACGTTCCCGGCGAACCAAGGGGCAATCCCCTAGGTCCTTGGGTGCGTGAGAAAGAGGGTGAGCTAGGGAGGCAGGAGGACATGGGCTTGGTTAAGAAGGAAGGCAGGGAAGGGAGAGGAGAGGGGGGGGGCGCTGCTCTACTCCATCGGTCTCGCGATGGTGTGTGCATGGGCAAGCGTGCAGCAGACAGACAGGACAGGGCAGGGCATTGCTGAGGTTGTCAGGGGCATCTCACGAGGTCCCAAGGTGGCTCTGCCTCTCTCTCTCACGTGGTCTGGGGCGTGTAGAGGTAGCCACATGGTCGAGCTGCACGGGCGGAGAGAGATCCTTGCGTGATCGCGCTTGGGCGGTGGAGAATATGGGCTGCCTGAGTTGGCCTGGGCTTGGCTGGGCTGTGGGGTCTGAATTAGAGGTGGGGCCCAACATAAAAAGTGTGTCCGATGGGGTTACCTACCTTGCCAAGTGAAAATATTGGGTCAACAGGTCAAGAAAACAGGGGAAACCGAGAGGAAGAGGGAAAGAACTCTTCTTGGGTGAACAGTACCCAGATTTTTTTCCAATTTCAGTAGAGAATTAGACTAGATGGTTAGATGGGCCAACTTGCTTCAAACTGAATGAAACTTGGAGGCAAGGCTGGTAGTAAGGTATGGAATTTTTAGGAATTTTTCCAGAATTTTTGGTGAAGATTGAAAATTGAGGGTCAATAGGGTGGTGGGAACACTTTATATAGATCGTACGAACTTTAATCTATTTGGCTGGGATTTTTCATGCATGAAAGATGACTTGCAGTGCATGCAAATGAAAAAGGGTTTTATGCACCAATGAACAAAAGTGGGCTGTTACAGCCTTCCCATTTGTTCTGCAACTTCCCGGGGTTGAGCGCCCGCCACAGCACCATGTCTCCAGGCACGAAGCTACACGGGGCCAGCTTGGTGTTGAACCACGCTTTTGTGGCTGTGATGTAGCGGTCCAAGTTCTGGGCCGCTTGCCCTCTTGCCTCATCGATTAGGTCGACAGAGACGTTGCGCTCGTCCATTCCTTCCGGGAGGACGGTTCTTAGGGATCTTCCCTTGATCTCCGTGGGCGTCATGGCTTCGTCGCTGAAGAGCAGTTTGAACGGCGTGAAGCCGGTGACCCTTGTAACGGACATTCTGTGCCCCCATAGGACAGCCGGTAGCTCGTCGTCCCATGTGCCCTTGGGGGCATTGACAAGCCTCTTGTTGAGCACTGTGAGGATGTTGCCATTCACCCGCTCAACTGCTCCATTGCTTTGGGGGTGCCGGACGGAAGCGAAGCACAGCTCCGTGCCCATCTCATCGCTAAAGTCCTTGAAGGTCTTCGAGTCGAACTGGCGGCTGTTGTCCATCGTCAGCTGCTTGGGTACCCCGAACCGGCACACGATGTTGCGCCATATGAAGCATCGAACGCTCCGCGCGGTGATGTTAGTCAGCGCCTCCGCTCTGACCCATTTTGAGAAGTATTCGATGGCGATTATGGCGAAGCGGAGGTTCCTGGGGGCTCTTGGGAAGGGGCCGACAATATCGACCCCCCACCTTGCGAATGGCCACACCGACGGTATCGGGGTGAGCTGGTTCGGGGGGCAGTGCGAGTATCGGCCCATCCACTAACAGCCCTGGCACGAGCGAACAAGCTGCTCTGAATCTGCCATGATAGTGGGCCAATATAGCCCCTGGTGGAGCGTCTTGCCTGCGAGTGCCCTCGGGGTGAGGTGCGTGCCGCAGTGCTCTTCATGTATCTTCTTCAAGAGCTAGGCCCCCTGCTCTCGGGAGATGCATCGGAGCAGGGGGTGTAGACGCCCGCCTTGTACAGCGCCCCCTCGACCAAGACATAGCCCCTTGCCTTTTGACGGAGTCATTGGACCTCCATGCCGGAGGACCCCTCAGAGCGGTCAGAGAGGATATCCATAATCGGCCCCCGCTAGTCCGAGGTCAAGGTGATGGCTGTCACGGGGGCCGATGTGGCATCGGCCCCTGTGTCTTGCACGGTCGACCCGTGTAATACTTCGTATAAGACGTGCGTGGGTAGGGGTTCATTGTTGGCGGCCGCCTTTGCGAGCGAGTCCACGTCCGCTATCTCGGAGCAGGGGATGCTCCGCACCGAGATGCCCTTGAAGTGGCCCTCGGCCTTTCAGAATGCTGCGAGGTACTTGGTGAGCTCTAGGTGGCGAGCCTGGAACAACTTGTCGATTTGTCCTGCCGCCACCTGGGATTATGCGGGGGCGCCCATGGCTCTCGCTTTCCGGAGGGCCAAGAGGATTGCCTCGTACTCTGCCATGTTGTTGGTGGTCTGGAATTCTAGCCATGCGGCGAAGGCAGCTGCCCTCCCCATAGGAGAGGTGATGATGGCTGCCGCTCCAGCTCTAGCGGTGCCCCAGGCGCCATCTGTGTGCGCCGTCCATACTAACCGGCCTCGTCCATTCCGCGACGAAGTCTACAAGGACTTGCGATTTGATGGCTGTTCGTGTGACGAAACGGCGAGTGAATTGTGGGCACCCCGGTTTTCTGCACTATAAGAGGTAATTACTATGACAATGCGAAATATCTGGATGGATGGGATCTCGAATAAAAACCAAATAAGTACAGTAACCATCCAACCTCATCGCAGCCTTGTCATATGAATCACCAATTATAATGCAAAACAACCAAAACGCCAGACTAAGAACACGAGAGATATTTGGAAGAATAGTTACACCAGTCCGCACGGCGAGATATGCCCGTCAAATCACACGAAGGTGGCGACCAAACACAATACATATCTCTAAGGACATGGTCTACGGTTGAACTATTCTCCATGTATCTCAACTGTTCTAAGTCTATACTCATGCAGACTAGCCCTAGGAAAATTGCTAGTCCACACTTTCATCTCTAGCAATGGTATACAATAAATGGTTGTATAAGTAAGTAAACTACATTTACTACATCAGAGTTACATAGGTCAAATGACCGAATAATATGATTCAGTGGAAGCTTGTCTACCCATACCACAGGAAATCCGACTAGGGGAACACCCCTTAAAGAATCAATTCTGAAGAAGCAACGAATTCCCATGGCACTCAACCTACAGCAAGGATTATAATCATACAAGCAAGAGTCAGTACATTACCGAAATAATGTACTGGCAAGGACAATCCTATATCGCTACATGCAAGCTCTAAATCAAGGAGATAGCTATTTATGGGTTCAGTTTTGCATAAAGCAAATTTTAGTTCACAATCATTTGCAACGGTATTTAATAAAACATTAGAAACACGTTTGACAAGTAAGGAAGTGATCAACATAATAATTTTCTTGCTTGCTGCCCTCCTTGGCAACAAGCCACCATAAGCATTGTCATAAGCATAATAATTCTCAAAAGTCGCCAATCCTCATCCCAATTTCATAAACACATTTAAAAGCATAAGTCTATACTCAATGGACACAACCATGCCGCTCATGACCGTGAGCACGGCTAACCGATTAGTTTTGACTCTGCAGAATTTATACAACTTTACCCACACGATGTGATAGAAGCCAAACGGCTACACTTTAGTTTGTCCGGTACCCGTCGGTACCACCACACTCTACACATTGAATGCGGTCTAGAGGTCACAACACAGCTTTTACATTACCTAACGTTTAGCCTTGCACCAGCACAAGGTGTGTTACTCCACATCATGTCGTGGGTGGTGGGCCCACGCCTTAACCCAGCGCTGTGGCGGCAGCCTACCTGGCTCCCCACGAGGCACACAATATTGTATTGGACACGCTTAGACGCCTATTCCGTTACGGGATATAGGTAGCTCCTCTGAACAGCCCTACAGTACAATTGTAGGCACTGTCCATACTACTCTGCCTACCAAAATGCAAGGCTAAACATTAAGTAACTTAATCCACTATGGCCATCCCATACTAGCACATGTGGTTGTACTATTTAACATGAGAAATGACATTGAGTTCGGTCCTTAATCGACTCAGGCAAACACTCCCCCTATCGGTGTGCAACTACTCCATATGCACACCACTTGCCGCCCAAGTCTAAAATCAGGTTTTTCATCATTTTAGTTCACAAATAACCAGAGGCTTCACCTCTGTCTAGAAGTCATAAATTTCCTATTTTCAAAGGTATATAATGATCACTGTAAAATTTAGCACTTTACTAAGCATGGCTAATCATAAGCAAGTGTATTAACTTAACATAGACTCCCATGAGAACAAATTAAGTACTCTAACCAAGCCTAAGGTTACAAACAGCAAGGAATACAATGTTCTAAGGTGGATCATGCAACTAATAGGTTATAACTACCATTTACCACGATTCAAATACCATTATTCACAATTACGCATGCAATTTTATAAACAACACATTTCATTCCCCAAAACATAGGATTCAATTTGTTCAAGGAGGAGGGGATAAAACTTGCCTTACTCTTGAATATCTAGAGCAACCTTTATTTCACTCCTTCACCGACTTTGAATTCGTTCTCTAAAAAAAAAAATATCGTACGAATGTATAAATAGCAAATAATGCGAAAAATCCAAAATGCTCTAATATGCATGAGATTTATACCTTAGGTTGATACTGGTCTAAAGTGAATTTAGGTGAAAGAATTTCTATTTTATCACGTTCTGTTTGAGAGTTATGAATTTTACGAGTTCTATATGAAAATACATCCGAATACGATATAAGGTCAACGTTGAAGTTATTCTGATATGTGTGAAATTTACACAGTGGCTAGGTACTGGTTTTAGATAAATTTTGGTGAAGAAGTTTCCATTTTATCGACCTCTTTTTAAGAGATATTAATTTTTTCCAAGTTCTAGACGTGTATATGTATTTATAAATGTATTTTAGTATACATGGGTTTTAGGGCTAGGTGTTTATGAAATTTAACCTTTTGATATCTGAGAGGAATGTGGTGTGGACTTATTGTCATTTGAGTGTATTTTACTTAGAGTAAAAATGAAGTTTATATGATTTTTATGAATTATTTTACCTCCTATACCTTATATAAATCATTTCTCCTCGGCATAAAGCATAAAGGTATTTCTTACACTAGTTTTAACAAATCCTATGTTCTTGGAGAAAAGAGAAAAATATTTTGAAGCTAGCAAAATTGGTTTCATCATTTTTGGAGCTTATATGAATTTCCTATGAATTTTGGAAGTTAATATATATTATGCATTCTAATTTATGTATTTACTTATTACAAGTTTTATATAAGTGTCTTTCATATAAATGAAATTTGGTTTTAGTTCGCTGCAGTAAGGATCAATATTTCATGAATTTACCAAACCTTAATTGGAGATAAAGAGAGAATAGTTAAATTTATATAAGGCTTATGTACTTTATGATCTTTATTATTTTTAAGGAATTTTAGGTACTGGTTTCTCTAGATTTTACTCCACAGAAATAAAGTACGTAATTTTTTGATTCCAACAAATTTTGAATCATAATTTTTGGAGTTAAAATGAATTAGATATGGATTTTTGAAGTTTGGATTATTTTCAGTGAAAGAAATAAAACTATTTAACATTTTCTCTCATTTTTCTGGATTTTTAATTAGCTGGGTCCACATGTCATAGAGTGGAAATATGCAAAAAGACCCCTTGGGTTTCTGGAAATAGAACCTGCAGTGCTTGGCCACGTGGGGAGTAAATTCTCTTTAAGAGTCCTTCAATTCTTGGGTATTTATGTATAGGTCCTTGGGTCCACATGTAATAGAGTGTTTATTTCGCTAAGCAACCCTACAAGTTTTAATTTCTTTGCGATTGGGTCCTTGCCCGCTAATCCCTTCTGGCGAGTGGGTCCTGCGTGCCAGTGAGATGAAATAGAGAGGAGAGCTAGGCGGCTGGGCGGCAGTGCTGTTCGCCGGCGCCAACGACGAACGGCGGCGCGGCTGGTGTCGCGGCCAACAGAGAAAAGGTAGAGAAGATCCAGGCGAGGCGATGGGTGGTCGTCTCGTCGCTGTTGGTGGCTAGAGCTACGCTGGCGAGGGGCACAAGCGGCAGAGCTCTTCAGGACACTGAGGCAACCCAAGCTACGGTTGGATTCTGGGCAAGCCGGTGCATGCATGTGTTTCTAAAAGACTCTAGGAAGCTCACCAGAGGTCATGTGGGGTCCGGCGGGGTCGGCGCAACAGTAGCAATGTCGAAGACTGCTCGGCAGCGGTGAGGCTTCTCGGTTCCACGGCGGTAGCTCACTCCAGTCGGCCTGCGGCTAAGACAAGGTGTCTACCAGGTTATAGACTTCCTAAGGATGGTTCCTGTGTAATGAATCGAAGCGGGACTCACCAGAGGAAAAGAAATCGACAGTGGCGGCAGTCGGCCGGACTTGGGGACGACGACGCCGATCTCGTGGCTCAGGGCTTCTTAGCTCAATTCCTTTGGGCTTCGGGGTCCTGAGGTTGAGGCGACGCTAAAGGCGCGGTGGCTTGGCTTGCGGCATCCTGGTTTGGCCGGAACAACGACGGTGTCACGGTGGCGGCGCTGTAGGGCAGAGACAGTGCACGGTGGCGACACAGCTGCTTCGACCAGTGAACCTAGGGTTGCCGAGTACGAAAATGGATGGTTAGAAGGTAGAGATTATGTTTCGGAGGTTGAGAGGGGATGGGCCTCACCGGAGCGGCGGCGATGGCAGTCGAGTAATGGTCAGCGTTGGAGAAGACGATGCTGTTCCCGGGGAACCCGACGTGATTTCTCTCGGTTTCACCGTGGAACAGATAGAGGGAGAGAGGAAGAGGATGATGGCGAAGTAGCTGGGTAAAGGGTGAAGTTTTCCACGGTGTGAGGACTCCTTTGGTGGCACTGGATGGCATCGATGCGTGGGATGTGGCGTGGCAACATTCCTGGGCATGTGGGCGAGCTAGAGGTGCCTGAGACTGACCAGCGGGTCCAGGATGTCTGTGGGGCCCACATGGCAGTGAAGAATGAGAGAGGAGTCATTTAGAAGCTAAGTCTTGCTAGCTGTCAAGCATGCAGTCTTTACTCAGGTGTTTTACTAAGTTACCAAGGGGTATAAATCTGGGAAAAATTACTGTGGGCAGTAGGTGGTATTGGCTAGCTCTGTGCCAAGATTCAAAGTTGTGGGACTTGTAGATTTCTCTGGAGAAAATGGTAAAGTTTGGCCAAAAATCAGTTTCTGCTGTGCACTAGTCTGAGTCAGTGAGCTTGGGACTATTATTTTATGTACAAAATTTGTGAAAGTTTAACTGAAATTTTTACTGTAATTATCTCACAATCTAACCCAGGCTCTGGTAAATTTTGGTGAGCAGGTGTTTGATGGATTAATTCTGGAAAAAAGGTCAAATAGACTGTCTGCAGGGAAAATGTTCTCTGCCTTGCTGAATCCAAAACACTTTTTTGGGACACTTATTGAATTGATAAAATTAGGTAAAAATTACTGGAGATAGAGGAGGATGTGATTAACCTGCTGAAAAAATTTTATTGCTAGAAGTGTTATGGTTTATCTTTGGTGAATTTGCAAAATAGGCAAGGTGATCCTGTTTTTCCTGCAGTCTAAACTAATTCCCTAGTGCATTGCACTTATCATTTTATGTGGTTTCTTTGAGAATTAAATTAATCCAAAATTACTGGAGGTATCTTTATTGTTAGCACACCTGTTGGTAGAATTTCACTGCCTAATTAATCTTCATTTTTATTTGGTGAATTTTAGAAGTATACCCATTCATTTTTAGCTAGCTCCCTATTCTAGCTGATTTGAGGGATTTTATTAAAGTACTTACTGAAGTGATAAAATCATGTAAAATTTACGGTGTATTAATTATGTGGGATAGTGTTTACAGGAATTTTTCCATTACTTTATGTTTGACCAATCATTTTTAGAAATTCCTTAGGCTATATAAATGCATATGTGTCCTATTATGGAAATGCGCTATAAGTTCCAAAAACAATCCAAAATAAAAGTATGCACATGAAATGATAATAATTTATTTGTCTACAGATTCCTATGCCAAACATAGTTTATACTCATTTAGCCATATTACCTTTTATTATTTATATTGTGACTTAGGGTAAGTCTTTAAATAAATTAAAAATTTTAACTATAACAGTTTTAGCGTTTTCTCCCTTTTTAAGAATTTACTTCAGTAGTTTACCTCTAATTATTGCTCCCTAGTTTGGAAATTATAGAGTTTTACTCTCGAGGTCTTTTTGTTAATTTGTTTTGGTTAGAATTTCGAAAGTCAAAATTCTGGTATGTTACATGAATGGGGCCACCTCGACGGCCCATTTTCTAATGCGGCCGTTGGCTTTCTTGTTGCGGATCATATCGCCCACGGGGTACACCGTGGGTACCGTTATGTCATGCGCCAGGAAGTAATGGCGCAGCTTACGGGAGGCCATCAGGAGGGCGTATGCTAGCTTCTCCAGCTCGGTGTGGCGGAGCTTGGGCCCACCCAGCACCTCAGATACATAATATATTGGGCGCTGAGTGGGGTGGGGGCCATGTTTGTCCTCGAGGACCAGTACCGCTGAGACTACGGTAGGGGAGGCCGATAGGTACAGGAGCAGCCCCTGGCCCTACTCTGGTGTCGCCAGCGTGGCCAAGCTGGCCAAGTGCATCTTGAGGCCTTCGAACGCCTGCTGGCACTCGGGCGTCCACCTGAACGGGGTCGTCCCCCAGAGCACCGTGAAGAAGGGGAGGCAATTTTCGGCCGATCGACTTGGCTAAAAAGTGGCTAAGCGCGGCCAGACAGCCGGTGAGGCACTGCACCTCCTTTGGGCTTCGCGGGGCCTACATGCTTGTGAGTGCCCTAATCTTGTCAGGGCTGGCTTCAATACCCCGCTTGGACACCAGGAAGCCGAGCAGCTTCCCGAACTTCGCCCTGAAGGCGCATTTCTCTGGGTTCAGCTTGATGCCGGCTGCTCGGAGGCTGTCGAAGGTTTTCTGCAAGTCGGTGACATGGTGGCTCGTCACTCGGCTCTTGACGACGATGTCATCTACATAGGCCTCAATGTTCCGCCCAAGCTGGTGATGGAGCACCTAGTGAATGAGGCGTGAGAAGGTTGCTCCGGCATTGCGGAGCCCAAAGGGCATCCGGACGTAGCAATATACCCCGTCCGGGGTGACGAAGCTTGTTTTTTCTTCGTCCTCCGGAGCCATCCACACCTGGTGGTAGCCGGAGTACGTGTCGAGGAAGCTTAGAAGTTTGCACCCGGCCGTGGAGTCGACCAGCTGATCGATGCGTGAGAGGGGGAACGGGTCGCGTGGGCATGCCTTGTTGAGCGCGGTGAAGTCAATGAACATGTGCCACTTCCCGTTGGCCTTGCGGACCAGCACCGGGTTGCACAGCCACTCAGAGTGTTGTACTTCCCGAATGACACCTGCCGCTAACAGTTTCTGTACCTCCTCCCGTGCGGCTTGCGCTAGCTCTGCGGACATCTTGCGAAGCCCCTGGCAGACGGTCGTTCGGTCGGACGTGTAGACGGTGCTCGATTATTGCTTGATCCATGCCGGACAGGTCCGCCAGGGACCATGCGAATATGTCGGTGTTCCTCCGGAGCACCTGGACAATTGCCTCTTCGACCTTTGGCGGGAGCCCATCCCCGATCTAAAAGAGGCGCTCGGGGTGGGACGGGTCCACAGCGATGGCATGCGTTCTGCCGTCAACCTCCACCCACGCGGGGCATTCTTCTCCGGCGGGCGCATTGCCAATTGGCTTTGTCTGGGCCATGGTGTTCACCATTTTTCCCCCGGGGTGAGGGGAGTGGCCGTAGTCGATTTTCCTAGCCACCTCTTGGTCTCCTCAAAGCTATGACGCGTACGGGATGTCGACAACAGCGAAGGTGATTCCTTCCGTCCGCGCTCCGGGTCCCCTCCCGAAGCGCACGGGCAGCTCGATCTGCCCCAAGGCCTCGACCAAGTCGCCGCTGAATCCCTTCAGCGGCCGCTAGGCCTTCCTTAGCCTGCTACGCGGGATGCGCAACTGGTCGAAGGCAGAGGCAAAAAGGATGTCGGCGGAGCTGCCTCCGTCTAGCAAGATGTGGTGCACTTGGGCTTCCGCTACGCACGCGGTGATCACGAGGGCGTCATTATGGGGGAATAGGCGTCCTCGGCCGTCTTCAACAATGAAGGTGACGGGCATGTTTGCCCAACTTGGGCACTTGGGGGGCTCCGTCGTGCCTATGTGGTGGACACCACGGGTGTAGTTTCGCTGCTATCGCTTGGAGCTGTGGCCGAAGGAGCTTCCGCCCGTTATCGACAGGACTACCTGGTGTGGTTCCTCGTCCTTGATGTGTTGGACCGGGGCCGCTGCTGTCGGAGCATATGTTGGCGGAGGCTGGGGCGGCGGGGGCAGTGCGTGGTACGCGTGGTGAGGGGGTGGTGGAGCGTAGTACACTTGGGCGTGGTAGCCCTGCGGAATGTGCTCAACTGCCCTTGGTGGCCCAGGAGGGTACCATTGGTCTGCCGCGTGGTAGTGGTACATGGCATGTTCTACCCCTCGTGCACCCGGGCCGCCATTAGCGGGACGGCCCAAGTATTCTTCTCTTTTTGCCGTGATGCTTCGGCAATCGTCGGAGACGTGCATGTTGTTTTGGCCGTGTAAGGCGCACCAGTTGAGGCCTTCACCTGTGCCTCGTGTCTCGTCACGGCCGCGGCCGCCGTTGCTGTGGGTGCCTCCACGTCCGCGACCTGGGGCCTGCTCGATGGTGTTGACCTCCTGTTTGCCGGGTCCTCTTCGCCTCCTAGGCCTCCTGGCGCGTGGGGGTTCACTCTCGGCGTGGTTTGGGGCCGTTTGTGCCTGGGGTTTCGGCTCCACCACTACTGGTGGGGGCGATGGATAGGGAGTGTCAGGGGGTGTAGTGGCTTGGGGTGGGGTAGCTGCCTCCATTGCCATTGGGGCTGCTGGGAGGTGGGGGAGCCCCCAGGTCACCCTCTGGCGTATGGTCTCCTCCTCCGACCAGGCGTATTCCTCGAACTTGTTCATCAGCGCTTCAACTGTGGCCACTGGCTTGCGGTGCAGCTTGTTGAAGAGGTCACCTCCTTCCAATAGGCCTTGCTTGGTTGCGTCGATGACAGTGATGTCCAACAAGACGTGGATTTGGGACTTAGCCACCATGAAGCGTTTGAAGTAGTCACGGAGCAACTCCCCGGGTCGTTGTTTTACAGCGAACAAGCTCCCTGAGGTCAAGGGCTCAACGAAGGTACCCTGGAAGTTGTTGCAGAAGGCGTCCTAGAGCTGCGCCCAACTGTGTATGGAGCCAGGTCGAAGCGCCCAGAACCACCACTGGGCGATGTCGTCGAGGGCCAGTGGGAAGCACTTGGCCATTTTGGCTGCTACTTCGCCGTTGGCCTCGATGGCGAGGGCGTAGTTCTTGGCGAACTCCTCCGGGTCCGCCTCCCCCCGGCACTTGGTCAGCTTTGGGGGGTGGAACCCCGAGAAGTATGGTTCTAGCTGTAGCTCTTCGGCTAGCGGTGAGTCCCCGTCAAGCATGGACGCCTGCCGTGTGTACCTGGCCACCGTCGAGGCGGCTGTATGGCCGCCCGTAGCACCGATCAGCCTTGCTGGGTCTACGCTTGCTCCGGGTGCAGCTGCGCCGATGGCTGGGGCTCCGTCGGCGGCCGTGCTCCTAGCGGCGCCTTGCACCGAAACCAGTATAGCCCGGAGCTCGTCGAGCTGGGCCTGCGCCGCGGTGCCTCTTGAGGGGGGTCCATCGGCGATGGCGGTCACCATATCGCCGATCTCGTCCAACTGCGCCTGCAAGGCTGCTGCAAGGCCACTGGGGGACGGCGGCGTTAGCCTGCTGGGCTCGGGAATACGGTTGTTTTCTCCGGAGGCACCTTCGACCCCTCTCCCGGGCGCGTTGCCGCCTGTGGCACTGTCGTCCTGGGCCGGCTGCCTGTCTGCCCCGACGCAAGTCGGGCTAGAATCGCCCATACGTGTCGGGCGGCGTGGGACCCGCACAGAGCGTTGGGGTGGTGCCTGGTTGCTGGGTGCCCTCCGCTTCGGGGGCATGACTTGCCCTTCGACGTGCTGGGAGGAACGAGCACTGAGTGTACCTTGCGATCCCCACAGACGGCACCAATGTTGGGACTAATCCTAACATGTGGGGAACTGTTAGGAGTAATCTAGGAGCGCATGGGGAGCCCAAGTGATAGGGTTGTATATTGGAGAGAAATCTTCTTCTGTCTTTTACAATGAGTAGGCCACGTATTATATAGTGGTCCGGGGCTACCGGAAATTACATGCCCGTCCCCTACAGGCACTATGACAGGTGGGCCAGGCATCGGGGGCCTCCTCGTAACTTGCCAAGGAGGGGGGCCCGGCTCTCCGACCGTACCGACAGCCTCCCGGAGATCTTGGGATCCCTTTCTGCCCTGGGATTCTCGGCCTTCCTTCGATTGCCGTTCCCGCCGCGCGGAGACCCGGAGCTGGACGGCTGGTAGGTGAGGCCTTAATTGCTAATGACTCAACTGGTAGTAATTGAGGGACTCCGTAGCATCCCTCTGCCCGGAGGCAAGGCTCCATCCGCAGGGGGGCCTCCGTGGGGACCCTGGTGTCCTGAGGAGCCTCCATAGTGGGAGGTCCCCTCCGGAAGATTCCGGAGCCTACTGGAGGGGTCCCCCTAACAACATTTGAATGGTAGAATGGCATGCAAGTAATCTGAAATGAAGGGAACAATGAATACAGAAGAGCACCCAGGTCAATGCTCATAATATTAATTTCAGGTCATCGTATGAATGAACTGGAAGCCTACGGTGCAATGCCTACAGATGTATAATGTTCATCTAAAGGAAAGTAGAAGGCCGAAAGTCTATCTCCATCTCCAGTTCGAGAAGCCGACGAAACAAGGTCAAACATGCGAGCTACATCACCAAGGTGATAATGTGCGCCCATTATTAACAGGATGAAGGTGAGAAGCTCCCCTCCTCCTCTGCTCATCTGTTGTGCATGCGCCTCCGCACGAGACTTGCCTGCAGCATAAACCAGTAATCTTATCCATATTTCTTTTATCTCCAGCAGCAACTGCAAGGGATCAGTTTGCACTGTTTCTAACTGCAGATAGTCCAATAGAGCATGCACACCCATCAGAATTTTACCTTCATTTCCTGCAGTCCCCCAATCCTTGTGTATTACATCGTGGATATCTCCCTTGCTCATAGAGAAAACTCTCTTTGGGAACAGTGCAAGTGTATCTTGTGAAGTACTACTGACCGGCAACATGGAAGGGTTTACAACAAGAAGATAGAGCATGTAGTTTGATATTTTCTCACATATGTCCACAAGATCTACTGACCGGTTGTTTTGATCGGATGTCTTATTTATTAGGCGGCTGACTTGATAATCTGTAAATAAATGTAGTTGGAGTATGGCATGTTCAAATGGTCCACGTAGTATCCTTTCAATCTCTGTACCAAGTCTAGGTTTCATCCCTCTTGCTAAGTCTGACAACCGATCCCGTTGGTCCAACCACTGCGAAACACACGCCAGTATCTCATCCTTTGCATCGACATACTCTATGTTCCATAAGCACCTCCAAAGCTTATCCAAACCAATAGAATCCATGATATTTCCAATCACGAAAACGACTGGCGATCTATCAGGGACTATGGAGCTCACAAGGTTATACTTGCCTATGGAATTTGACCACCAGCGCCTATTCTCTGGCCAAATAGTCTTGAAAATAGACCAAAACATGTGCCTAAGCCAGTAAAAGTTGTGTGCTTCCAAGAACGCCCAAGCCCATGGTGATAACAATGCCAAGACAATTGAAAATAATTCCATACAGATGGTGCCAGTGAGTAATGTATATGTTATTGTAACATCTACTCCATTGTAGCGTTGTTTGTTATTAGCATGGAAGAGCACAAAAGCAGCCAGTGTGGAGATGAGTGCAACACAGCGAAATATGTTGCCCTTCCATGTTCGAAGCACCATCGCCTTAGTGAAGAGATCATCATATATCATTCCAAGCTCCATCTCGATGATCTTTAATTTTGCCTTGTGGTCTGCAAATCTTTTAAAATAAACATTCAGTGTGAACCAAAAATCCTGCCCCATCTAAAAAGTTGCACGTCCGACAAGAAATCCCCGAATATATCGTGATGTATGGAGAGCATAGCAAGCAATGTCATGATACCTCTCCCTTGCAATGCTTAGTGGCGGCAGTTCATCATTTTCATATTGAGTGCTAGTGCTATTGAGGTCATTTCTACTTCCATACTTGAGAGCCCATATCCTCTCACCATACTTGATTATTTCAGCAACAAACACAATCATGGCAGGAACTAGAAGCTGATTGCTGTGCCCAACTGCTTTCCAAAACACGTACAATGAAAGGCTGATTTCAACTAGGAGATTCAGTAAATGCCTTAGCCACAAGTTATTATCCTCAGATGAAAAGGCAGTGATGGTGTCCTGTCCTCCAAGATGAACTAGGAGGAAGGGTGCCCAGAAGAAGGCCAAACCCTGTCGATGGATCCATTTCATGGATAGCATCTCCAAGTCGAGAGATCTGACCAAGAGCGTAAAATGCAATTATGTCTGCCCCCAGATAAGCCAACCAAATTGAAAACCTAAGAAACTGGTTGCTGCTTCGTCGCCTAAGGCCACCCATGAAGAAGAGGAAGAGTTGTAGCAAAAAACTGAGAAGAAGAAGCATCCTGATTTCCCACGCTTTCCATAGTTGAACCAGTATGTTTCCAAGTTGCATTCTGCTCCAGCTGATAGATGTTTTTCTCTCTCTGATCTCCTGTAAATTCCATGTACATCTTTTTGGTCAGTAGGACTGTTATGACGATTACTTACAAACTATTCAACGATTCTTTGATAGGATATGATAAACTAAAGCAAAAAAATGCTTGTTCTTGATGTTTCACTTGTTAATGGTCACCCATGCTTATATTGATCATCAACTTTTTCTTTACTTTACAGTATGCTGCTAACAACGTTAATATGAATTACACGCTCTACCTTTCCAGTATCCAGGAAATATTTAGTTTGACCAAAAGTTTCTTCCTTAAAAAAAATATTTCTATCGATTTAGAGCTGGTTATACAAATTTATCGTATCATGGAAAGACGTTAATTGCAAGCATGGGCGCACTGTCACGAGCAATTGCCCAGTCTCGCGTCGCGGCCATGCAATAGAAAGGTGAGCACACGCGTCAGGTGCGTTTGACAACAATGGTGTAGGTTTTGCCACCGATGCTGGTTGTTTGACACCATTGACTTTTGAAAATAAGTTTGATGATTGGTTTTATTAAAAAAAATATACAGCTAAATAAAAATATAAGTAATGCTTAAAGTATGTTTAATGATAAAACAAATTACAATAAAAGAAATAATTATTACATAGCTTTAATAAGATAAATAATAAAACGCATATAAAAAGTCAACGGTATGATATTAACAACCGTAGTGAGTATTTATATGAGCCCGCACAGCTACACTTTTTAATCTTAACTATATATGATAACAAAAATGATCTGAGCTCGGGCTATTGGCACTACAAGAATAAGCCTGTAAAAGACTGCCATGTGTTTTGATTATGTGATGCCCCATTCACCAGGTGACGCAGATGTGGCCCATGCCCTATACTACTAATTAACTGAGTACGGACATTTGTGCACATGACTACATGAGTGACACCTTAGCGAAATTTGGGGAAAAAGGAATCATGTCAGGCAAGTTTAATTAGGAATAAAACATTATACTTCTTGCTACGTATAGAGGGGAAAAAAAGACACGTAGGACATCTCTAATTATCTAAAGCTGGCACTTCTGGTGCCAGCTGATTGGTCCGGATGATAATCCATTAGTACGTTGACACTTGTCCGGCTTGTTCGGACGCTCAAAAGCCACTCATCGATTCAAGCAGAGTGCCTGCCCTGCCCTGCTCCTCTTCAGGCAGGTGCTGCCAGTCCGCCACTGCACAGTGTCCACTTGTCTATGCATGTAGTACTGTAACTCCTATGTTTTTCATTGGATTGTCTGTGGCAAGATGACAGATACTCTAGGTTTCCCTTATCGTTTGAGGAGAGGTTATCATTCATGGCAAATCGGTTACTGTGCGGTTGACGTTGTAACCGTCAAAAATCACGTAAATTTTATCTCTAAAATTTGAATTTAAAATTTTTAAATCTCACAGAAAGATAGTGGTTAGCTCATAGTTATCGCACAATAAATCGCGGTAATCGCGATATGTTAAAGCTAAAAAGAAAAATTACGAAAAAAATTGTAAAACATAGTAAAACTCTAGAAAAATATAAAAAATTTAGGAAAATTATGGATATATCTAGAAAAATAATGTAATATTGCATTTTTTTCATAACCCTTGCTATATTTTTTAACTTGAATAAATTCGAAATTATATCTCAACCCTTTTTTTTAATTTTGATGAAGCTCCAAAATATATAGTAAACTTCATTATTTTCATAATTTTTGTTCACTAGATAGCAATAGAAATTAGACACTACTTTTAGAAATTTTTTTCATCTTTTTTCAAATTTAAATTCAAATAAAATTCATCAAACTATACCGACGGTTACCTTTACTGAACAACTGCCGTGGTTACACCGGTAAGGTGAATCGACCTTGTGCTGCATATATGCATAGTGATGTATATGTTCAAATGTCATCATAAATAACTGACCGACAGAGTCATCGGAAAAAAAATCCATACCGAAAAATAAGCACACTGATTGGCATGGCTCCTAATTTTTTTCAGTCAAAAAGAAGAATAAGAAGTCCATGTCATCATTATCTCATACCATTTATTTGACTAATTTTACTCAAAATGATAAAATATCAAAGGAAAATAGTAGCAGCTTACTCCCCATGAATGAAAATCGAACGCGCATCATACCGAATTACCAATAAGCCCACTAACTACTTCATTCATTCTAAAAAATGACTTTCAAAATTATCATCGCTCACCATATGGGTATCAGTAGTGTGGCGGGCGCACATGAGCTGCGTGGACCCAACGGCGCGGCCTGGAAGCACGTAGATATGCCAAACCCATGAGGTGCACATAATAGGGTAGGAAAAACATTAAAGAAATGGAAAAGGACTTATTTTATTTTTAGCCAAAAAAAGAGATCAGGTAAGTAAAATTGATGCACACAAGATTTCACAAGAAAATAAAAATAGAAAAAACTAATACTACCTTCGTTCCAAAATGTTATCTTTCTAGTATTCAAAATTTATCACAAAATATATTTGTCACTTTAGAGTTATACTTATCTCATCAATCACCTCCTATTCAAATTTTTCTGTTCTACCCTCAACCACCCTTCTATTCTCAACTGTACATTATTTAATAAGAGCACTATAGTTTTTTCTCCTTAAATCTTAATATATGTTAAACAACCTAGAATAACAATTATTTTGAGATGGAGGGAGTAAAAAAGAAAGCAATAATAAGAAGGACTTTGTTAGGATGGTTGAAAATCTCAAAAAAAAAAGGAAAAGATAGGGAAGGGGTAAAAAACCCGTTTTTTCATAATATGAAGGATTTTGCTAGGATAGTTGAAATCTCCGAATAGTACGATCTAATACAATTTAAATAAAAGTTGAGATATTATGTTGATATCGAAAAAACAGGACAAAATTCATAATACTTAGACCCATTTCATTTGAAAATATATTTCATACTAATCTATAATTTCGAATTTCAGAGTGATATAAAGGTTCAATTATGGGTTTACACTCAAAAAAGAAAAAATGTTAGGTTTTCTTATTTTTCCAAACTACAATGGATCGGAGTTCGCTGTCTATAATATCAGTCTTAGGATATTAATTGTAAATCTTTTGGATAATACTATTATCACTATAGGTTGAATAAGAAACAGGCAATTAAAATACCGTTAAGACGCTAGACTAAAGTATGAATTTTATATACATATATACGGGCTAACTAGCAGGCACGCCAATGGGCACGCCAATTTTCTAGTAGTAATAAATTATGGAAAACTGAAAGGCATATGGTACAAGCACCATGATGCTTTTCAATTAGCTATGACATATGTAACATATAGACGGTGCCTATTCCATTATTTCTTTTGTCATAAAAAGTGCATAAATTATGGGTAAATTCCGCACATGTAAAACTGTTGAAAAATACTCATATACAGCATTTGATGCAATCCATCCTTACATCCTTGTGTGTGTGTGTACAAATCAATCTTCATCTAGATAGACATATAGGAAGAACTTCTATGTAACACCAGGATATTGGTGATTTGTTATAGATAAATAATAATAGAAAAGAACTATAATCAAAATATTGCACTAAAGACTGCATCGAGACAAAAAAAAATGATCTCTCAAATTCATAAGATAAACTTTAGGCATGTATTAGCACAGGTTAACAAGGGGTTTATTAGGTGCAATCCACCTTTGTAGTACAGCATCCTAAGATGGAATTTTGTATTTGCAATTGGCACGGTAGTAGTGAATTGCATCGCATACATTCTCAAGAAATGACGTTTGTACCGGTTGTTGTTTGTTATTTTACTTTTAATTTGATATATTTGAAAGAAGGAATATACAAACATTGCTGGTGCATGCATAACACACTCTTGGAGAAACAGGACATGCCTAAATGATCAGGCACTTGGGAAGCTAAATGCATTCGTGCACGATCAAGACAAATGCAAATAGGAATAGAGATCATATCAGCCGATTAATACATCAAAACATATGAAATATACTGATATGTAAGCATATCTAAAGATGAAGCTTGGTGTGCTATTATGGAAGTTGGATTGATCAAAGACACTGGAGAATATGTACCTTATTGAGTAGATTGATCAGCTAGTTCAGAGTGGAGTCTCGAAGTCTCGGTCATGATCACCAACACGCTTGTCTTTCATTGCCATGAAATGCTCTCATGTTTCTTGGAAGCAATGTGAATACTTCAATTCTTGTGAAAAATAAGAATGGAAGATGTTGGAGGTGACCTTAAGGGACTGCAAACCTACAAGGCACAAGTAGTACGCCTTCATGTTGATCTGGTGGATGCAAGACTCTTCCATGCGGTTGCTTCCGTGATGGGCAAGAGAATATGATGCTTTTCTTAACTCTTTCATTTGATCCATTCCTTGTGAGTCTTGATCACTATCTCTATAAAAAAAAAATCAATGGGCCACACCTTGATCACTGTCTCTGTACATAAAAATCAATGAAGCGACCCTAGAGTGGTGCCTCACAGGGTAAAAAGGGAATAATATAAACACTTACACAATACACTTAATGTGGCAAAAAATTATTCTTCCAAAAAAATGTGGCATAACATGAACTCTCTAAACTTAGGCCTTTACACTACTGCTAGCATTATGTACTTTGCTGAACAGATCACTAAATGGATAACCTTTCATCATAGTGCCCTACTGCACAGTACCAAGGTGAATATTAAGTTTACCAACATCAGAATCTTGAGTACTCATACTAAAAGTGCAGCGCGCTAACAAGCAAAAAAAATATCAATCTTGAGAGTATCGTTCAATATCAAATCCCTTCTCTTTGAGTTCCTGCATAACCTTATTTCTCATCTGAAACCATAGTTTGTGTGCTTCATGCTCAAACTTCTTTGATTGGAATTGCTTCTGCAAGTTCAATGTTGGCATCAGAAAAACCCCTTAGGTCCAATTGTGGTACCAAGAGCACCTCCACTTTTCCATGAACTCTTCAATCGCCTCGGGTATGGGAATTTTCTACGCTCATAAAGGTGAGCCATTTCTCTTTCATCCAAGAAAATGGTTAACATATCATCTTAGAAGGCACAAGCAAAGAGAGAAGTCACACAATAATCTTCCTGAAAAATACAAGCATTAGATCATGATAGTTTTTTTGGGCACAGATTAAGTATGACCAATCTTTGAGCATTTCATTGTTTCAAGACTTGCAAGCTCAGATGTTCTTCTTTTTATGCAAAACCTAAGGAAACCATGTTCATGCTTGACATGAGCATTTGACTACATAATGGAAATAGTTTGTTTAATTCTAGTTCAAAAAACTGCAACATGAAATATACAAGATTGGAGCACCCCATATTACCCATGATATAATGAGGCAAAAAGTTTGCTTCCCATTGCATATCCGTGCAGGCTTGTGATCAACAGCACAGCCCAAAAAAACTTATATATGAGAGCCTTTGACTTGATTAAGGAACGCAAGAAAAACGCAGCAGAATAAAAGTAATAAATATGAGTAAATTTAAGAAAACCCCAGCTTTGATGGAATCGCATGAGGCAATTATGCACTGAAGACTGGGAGGCTCATGGTGACAAAGGGCAGGGGCACGGGGTAAACAACGACGAGGGCATCCAGAAACCAGTAATCAAGCACTAGAGATTTGATGGAAAATAGAAGGCCGAAAATCTATCTCCCACATCTCCAGTTCGAGGAGACGAAACAAGGTCAAACATGCGAGCCACATCACCAAGCTAATAATGGGCGCCCATGAGTAACCAGATGAAGGTGAGAAGCTCTCCTCCTCCACTGCTCATTTGCTGTGCATGAGCCTCCGCGCGAGACTTGCCTGCAGCATAAACCAATAGACCTATCCATATTTCTCTTAGCTCTGACATTAATTCTTCATTAGATAATTTAGACTTTGAATTGTCCAATAGAGCACGTGTGCCCAGCAGTATTTTACCTTCAGTTCCTCCAATCTTCCAATCGCTATGTGTTACTTTGTGGATATCTTCCTTGCTCAGAGAGCAATCTCTCGCTGGGAGTAATGCAAGTATATCATGTGCAGTAGTACTGATTGGCAACATGGAAGGATTTACAACAAGAAGATAGAGCATGTAGTTTGATATTTTCTCACATATGTCCACAAGATCTAGTGCTGATTTATCACCATAATCCCGGGTGTTTTCATCGGGTCCCATCTTGTCTCTTATGTCCCTCACATGGTAATCTGTAAACAAATGAAGTTGGAGTATAGCATGTTCAAATGGTCCACAAAGTACCCTTTCTATCTCTGTACCAAGTTTAGGTCTCATCCCTGTTGCCAAGTCTCTCAACTGATCCCGTTTGTCCAACCACTGCACAACACATTCCAGTATCTCATCCTTGGCATCCACACACTCTGTATTCCATAAGCTCCTCCAAAGCTTACCCAAACCAACAGAATCCATGACATTTCCAATTGTGAAATAGACTGGTGATCTATCAGGGACTAGGGAGTTCACAAGGTTATACTTCCCTATGGAATTTGACCACCGCCTTTTGTCTGGCCAAAGAGTCTTGAAGGCAGACCAAAACATGTGGCTAAGCCAGTAAAAGTTATGTGCTTCCAAGAATGCCCAAGCACATGGTGATAGCAATGCCATGACAATTGAAACTAATTCCATACAAATGCTGTCAGTTAGTAATATAGATGTTCTTTGGCTCGCAGTCTTAAATAGATGTTGGACTGCAGATCGCCTAGCCAAGCATGGTCTCCCCCACCCTTCCCCGTGTCCCCTTTGTGACCAAACAGAGGAAGATATTCAGCACATTATTGTGTCTTGTGTCTTTGTGAGGCAGGTTTGGTTTACAGTGCTGCATGGAGTGGGGTTTGGACCGTTGACACCTCGCCTAGACACTGCTCGGTTTTCTAGCTGGTGATGTAGCGGGGCTAAGCAAGTTCCAAAGGATCTTAGAAAAGGCTTTCACTCTCTAGTCACTCTTGTTGCGTGGGAGCTTTGGAAGCACAGGTGTGATTGTGTTCAATGGGACAGCTCCTAGTGTCGATTTGGTCCTGCAGTCCATCTCAAATGAAGGATCCCTCTCGTGTTTGGCTGGGGCAAGGGAATGGCTGTTCTGCTATCCTCGGTGGCTGGTCAGGGCCTCTAGTTTTGACAGCTTGGTCTTTCCACTGTAGTTTTTGGGTGTTTTAGTGTGTGAGTTGGTGTTGGTCAGGACTGTCGTCTTGACTTTTTGTATTTTTTTTCTGCTTCTTAATGAAATGACACGTAGCTCTCCTACGTAGCTCGAAAAATATGTTATTGCAACATTTACTCCACTGCAGTGTTCTTTTTGGTTAGCATGGAAGAACATAAAAGCAGACAATGTAGAGACGAGTGCAACACAGCGAAATATGTTGCCTTTCCAAGTTAGAAGCACCAGAGCCTTAGTGAAGAGGTCGTCATATATCATTCCAAACTCCATCTCGATGATCTTTAATTTTGTCTTGTTGTCTGCAAATCTTTTAAAATAAACATCCAATGTGAACCAAAGATCCTGCCCCATCTGGGAAGTCGTGAAAGCTCCTGGGCGCGTGCCCGAGCTACCCCCACGTGCACAATAAAAAAATTAAAAAATTGAGTAAACTTTATACCACTAATTTGAAACTTTCATCTCTAATTTTGAAACTTTCAATTCAATTTTCAAAACTTTCAACTCAAATTTAAAAACTATCAACTAAGAATTTAAAAAATATACTCAAATTTTGAAATTTTCAACCTAAAATTTGAAACTTTTAATTAGATTTTCGAAACTTCCAACTGAAATCTAAAACTTTTAACTCTGCTTATTATGTATTATTTTATAATTAAAAATTATTAAGTACTAATGATGGTAATTAGGAAAGTGATTAGTGTTTAATGGTCTTGTACGGTGGCGTACGGATGGCGCGCGCGCGGGCTAGCCAACCCGCGCGCGTGCTAGCTTCATCTCTGGAAAGTTGCACATCCTGCAAGAAATCCCCGAATACATCGTGATGTATGGAGAGCATAGGAAGCAATGTCATGATACCTCTCCCTTGCAATGCTTATTTTAGTGGCAGCAGTTCATCATTTTTTTTTTATTTTTTTTGAAAATGGATTAAAACCCGGCCTCTACATCCAAAACTGGATGTACACAGCCACAGTTCATCATTTTCATAGTGAGTGCTAGTGCTATTGAGGTCATTCCTTCTTCCATACTTGAGAGCCCATATCCTCTCACCATACTTGATTATTCCATCAACAAACACAAACATGGCAGGAACTAAAAGCTGACCGTTATGCCCAACTGCTTTCCAAAAGACGTATAATGAAAGGCCGACTTGGAACAATGTGGAACTGGTGGAGAGAGTTGGGTAAGCTCCCCTGCGGCGAAGGCCACTCCGGCCCCGCCGGCCACCCCCACGGCGGAGGCCACTCCGGCCCCGGCGTGCCCTCCCCATCAATGTGTGGCCGCGGCAAGGGCGAACGCTGGAAGGACTCGCCAAGCTCGGCGGTGTCGAGCCAAGAATGCTAGCCACTCCTTCACGGCGGTGGTGGCAGGCTCCCCAGCATTGCCCCCCTCCAGTCCCGCTCCTCTGCTGGTTCTCCCCTTTGTGCAGTCCCAGACAGGAGAAGCCACGGTGCTACCCTGCCCAAGCCTGGGTTTCTCTCCCATGCAAGTTGCTTCAGTGTCACCACCACGCCTGGCCTGTGCACCAGTGACCTCTTGGCTAGGAGCGAGAGTGCCCATCACCTCCAGGGTTGCACCACCTATGGCTGAGCCAGGCTAGACGGTGGTGAGCAACCGCCAGGGGCACCAACGCTCACCACCGGCCAAGAAATCGGCCATCCCTGCCAACATGGTAGGCAAGTGCTTCAACTGCTTGGCGATAGACCATGTTAGGAAAGACTGCCACAACCCCACTCATTGCCGGCGTTGCAAGATGTTGGAGTAGGACAGAGCGCCAAGTCCCCAATTCGACCGACACTTGGGTAAATACTAATAATCTTATTTGCCAGACGCAGGGGTAACCAGAGTCATTCGGTCCGTCAGGAGGGGAAAACATTTCACCAAGATGGAGGTTGAGAACATTTCCCCTTCAGGAGAAGCGTAATGTCAATGGCAAAAAGAAGCTTAGGACGCACGCCAAGGAAAGAATATTCCCCATGTGGCATGGGGGACCAGCCTGGACCACTTTGGATAGTTGTCCTCATGGAGACCGCAAATCTAGTGTATAATATCTAAATTGCCCTTAGGGTTACCAGTCCCCTAGGGGCATTTCTGTAATCTCACTATACGGCCCCTAGGCTATAAAAGGCGGGCAAGTCCCCTTGTAAAGGACAGAGAATATTTGAGTAAACAGTGATTTGAGTGCATTTAGCCCCTAGATTGCATTTTGCAAGGATAAGCGGGAGAAAACATTTCCCCCGCTTATCCCCATTTCTTGTTCGTGATCGAAGGTCACAATAGTTGTGCTATTCATGGGGAAGCAAGTCTCTAAGGTGAAAATTAGGGAGTAGATACACCCGAGGTCACAAAGATCGAGAACAGTACCAGCAAGATACGCCGACGCATTTCAACAGCAACCAAGGCAAATAGTAGATCCTATCATGGAAGGTGAAATGGAGCTAGAGAGGGAAATCGAGAATGTGGCAGGAGACGGAGTGGCAGCAGATGCAGTTGGAGGGCATATTGGAGATAATCATGTGAACGAGGTGGACCTAGCGGAAATGGTGGAAGCATGAGGGGCTATCTATGATGATAAGCCGAGAACTATTTGAAGAGATGCAGAGGGAATTGCAAAGATTGCAGAATCTAGTTGAGATAGCAGAAGCAGCCGTGGCAAATATCCCAGAATCATCGCAAAGATCACTGCAAAATGTTATTCCCAGTTTTCGAGTCAAAATCCAGCACAGATCAGTCAACCACCTCTCATAAACCAACCCATTTCCACAGATACACCACCCATCCAAAACCAGCCCAACTCTACAAATACACCCATCCCAAACCAACCAAGCATAGATGCACCCATCATGACCCAACAAAACATCTCAAATTCCATTCCAACACCAGTGGAAGTACCACCCCAAGGCCCTATGAACACTTCGGTGCAAACATGTCTACTAAGTGGACAAACTCCCATGCTCAACACCCAGAGTCCAATTCAGCCTCCTATTCACACCCCACACAATCAATCCCCTCACTCAATTCTCTGGCAAAATCTGCAACAAACTTTTCTCCACCAAAATCAACCTTTTCCCCAGCAAAATCAGCCCTTTCCTCACCAAACTTAGCATTTTCAACCAATCTTCCAACACTTGCCTCAAAATCAAGTTCCACAAGTAACATTCCAAAACACCCCTAGTCAGAATATGCCTATTGCCCAACCACAATTCTAAGGAGTGCGAACGGTGGATGATAAAAGTCCTTTAAGCCCAAACCTGCAGATGGCACCTTGGCCATCACATTTCAAGCTTTCAAACATAACAAAGTACAAGGGAGATACCGACCCAAACGAGTACCTGAGAGTGTATGAAACGGCAGTGGAAGCGGCAGGAGGAGATGACAAACCAAGGCGAAAATACTTCCCACAATGTTAGAGGGAGTAGCGCTCTCCTGGTACACCACAATTTCACCGATGTCAATATACTCTTGGGAACACATGAGGGCTACATTTTGATCATGATTGATCAGAGCTTATCAGGAGCCAAAAGAACATGACGAACTATATGCAGTGCGGCAACTCCCATCGAAAACAATAAGGGAATTCATGTTGAGATTTTCTCGAGTCCGCTGCCAAATCAAGCACGTGGATGATGCAAAGATAATAGCCGCAGCGAAAAAGGGCTTGCTTAAAGGACCATTAAGATTTGACCTCGCAAGAAACAAGCCAAGCACCGCCAAGGAGTTGTTTGAAAGATTGGAGAGTTTTGCTAGGGGAGAAGAGGACGATTTGAGAATGGAGACGGAAGCATCAACAATGCTGGGCAAGAAGTTTTCGAAAGGGAAAGAGAAAAATACATCGACAGAGGAGAATTAGTCAGAGCACAATGCCAAGCCATGGAAGAGATTCAAGCAAGATAACAAGAAGCAGGTGAATTTCATCAAGGAGGAAGAGAGAACTTTTCACAATGGTGGAGAGGGGAGAAGTTTTCGCCGTGGTGAGGAAGGGAGAAGTTTTCACCGTGGTGGACGGGGATGTGCACCATGGAGAGCAGGACATGGAAATGGAAGAGGTTGAGGAAGATTTCCTTTTGAATACAAGTTCTGTAGGTGGCATGGACACTGTACACACACAACAAAGGAATGCAAAATAATACAAGATATTTTGGCCGACCTGGTGGAGAAATATGAAAACAAACAGCAGAATAGAATCTAGCCACAGGTACATAATTTGATTGAAAGAGCAGTGTTGAAGGTAGAGGCAATTGAGGAAGCTCCCAAGAGGGTAATCAATACAATCACTGGCAGCTCTTCCCTCAGGATGGAGTCGAAAAGGCAGAGGAAAACGTATGTGCGGCAAGTGAATCATGTCGACACAAGTCAACAAACAAAACCACCAGCCTACTCGAGCACCACAATCTCCTTCTGTCCGGAAGATGCAGAAGGTATCCCTTTCCCACACCAAGACCTACTCGTCATCTCCATTGACATAGCGCAATGTGAGGTCCACCGGGTATTGGTGGACAGTGGAAGCTCTGCAGATGTTTTATTCTTTGATGCATTCAAGAAGATGCAGATTCCTATGGATAGGTTAACTAAAGCAGGAGAGCCACTTCAAGGTTTTGGGGGCAGAAGGTTGACGCTATAGGTAAAATAGCCCTAGAAGTGGTACTTGGAAGTGGAGAAAACACAAGGAATGAAATTGTTGTTTTTGATGTGGTAGATGTGCCCTACCAATACAATGTCATCTTGGCCAGATCAGCAATCAACTTGTTTGAAGCGGCAATACATCATAATTACATATGCATGAAGCTGCCTGGACCTCAAGATCATCGTTAGAGGGAGTCAACTCGCAGCGAGAAAGTTCGAACTGCAGATGATCCCCCACAGGAAGGGAATACATGCGGTGGAGCAAAACCCACGAGATAGTTTCTCCAGAAACCAAAAGCCAGTCCCAGAGGGGAAAACAAGGAAAGTAGTATTGGACCCAGAGAAATCAGAAAGGTGCATAATGATGGGAGAAAACATTTCACCAGAGATAGAAGAGGAGATTTTGGCGGTCGTAAGGGAGAATATGGATGTTTTTGCCTGGTCTCCAGAGGAATTGGCAGGCGTGGATAGGAGCTTGATAGAGCACAATCTAGCAGTGAAAGAAAATCACAAGCCAAGAAAGCAGAAGTTAAGAAGAATGTTGGCGGATAGATAAGTAGTAGCAAAAGTATAGGTGGAGAAGTTGTTAAAGGCAAAGGTTATAAGGGAAGTCATACATCCCGAGTGGCTAGCTAACCCAGTGTTGGTCAACAAAGCCAATGGCAAGTGGAGAATATGTGTGGATTTCACCAATTTGAACAAGGCGTGCCCGAAGGATGATTTCCCCCTACCATGGATAGATCAACTAGTGGATGCTATAGCAGGATGTGCACTCATGAGTTTCCTGGACGCATATTCCAGATATCATCAAGTTTTCCTGGTACAGGAGGATGAGGAGAAAACTTCATTCATTACACCTTTTGGCACATATTACTTCATTCTAATGCCATTTAGTCTGAGGAACGCCGGGGCAACATTCACCCGGCTCATCTCTAAAGTACTGGTGAGTTAGTTGGGAAGAAATGTAGAAGCGTATGTGGATGACATTGTTGTCAAGAGCATGCAGGAGAAACTCATGGAATGGATCTACAGGAAATATTCAATAACCTCCGGAAGTTCTCGGTCAAGCTAAACCCGGAGAAATGTATTTTCGGTGTTCAAGCAGGAAAACTCTTTGGTTTTCTCGTATCCATGAGAAGAATTGAGGCAAACCCAGACAAGATTGATGCCATACAGCAAATGAAACCACCGAGAAATCCAAGGGAAGTCCAAAGGTTGACAGGCAGAATGGCATCGTTGAGTAGATTTCTATCGAAATCAGCAGAAAAAGGTCTTCCATTCTTCAAGACATTGAGAGGTGCAACAGACTTCCAGTGGACAGTTGAATGCCAAGATGCATTCGAGAAGTTGAAGAAATACCTCCAAGATATGCCAACTCTGGCAAGCCCACAGCCAGGACAGATTTTATTGCTTTACGTGGCAGCAACTCCGGCTACAGTGAGTGCAGTTTTGGTACAAGAAGAAGGGGAAAAACAAGTACCAGTGTATTTTGTGTCGGAAGCTCTACAGGAGGCGAAAACGAGATACTCGGAGATAGGGAAGTTGATATACGCCATAGTAATGGCATCAAGGAAGTTGAGGCATTATTTTCTCTCGCATGAAATCAAGGTACCATCATCATACCCGATAGGAGAAGTGTTGACAAACAAAGAGGTGGCGGGCTGGATCGCGAAATGGGCAATGGAGTTGGTGCCATTTGACCTGAAGTACATGCCAATAACAGCGGTGAAATCGCAGGTATTAGTGGATTTCGTGGCAGAATGGACATCAACAAAAGTGGAGAAAAATATGGAAGAGCAGAAGCTATGGACTGTATATTCGGACGGGTCATGGAGTGCCACAGGCACTGGCACGGCGGCAATCATCAAGACCCCAATGAAGCAGACATTAAGATACTCGGTCCAGTTGCTATTCCCAATAACGAACAATGTAGCTAAGTACGAGGGAATACTACTGGCCATGAGAAAAGCCCGAGCACTAAGGGCTCAGAGGTTGATTATCAAGACAGATTCCAAGCTCATGGCAGGACATTTCGCCAAAACCTTTGAGACAAAAGATGAAACAATGCAACAGTATTTCAGTGAGGTGCGGGCAAACGAGAGACATTTTCTTGGGATAACAGTAAAAACCATCCCGAGGGGTGAAAACACAGAGGTAGATAAGTTGGCAAAGGCAGCCGCAGCAAGACAACCACTGGAGAACTCATTCTTTGAAGTCCTAGAGACCTTGAGCGCATCAAGAGGAGAAAACGTTTTCAACATCTCACCAGGGGAAATGGATTGGAGAAATCCGTTGATAAAATACTTGGTGAGTGACCAGCTGCCCGACAATGAAGTGAAGGCAAGGAGAGTGCAACTAATGTCGAGGAAGTATAAGATGATTGATGGGCAATTATACAAGAGTGGAGTCAGAGCGCCATTGCTGAGATGCGTCACCAAGGAGGAAGGAGTGAAGATGGTCGTGGACATCCACGAGGGTTTGTGCGGAGCACATCAAGCGCCTAGATCTGTTGCTTCCAAGGTGATTCGGCAAGGAATATACTGGCCGACGATCATAAAGGACATGGAGAAATATATAAAGGCATGCCAAAAGTATGGCCCAATCCCAAGAGCACAGCCAAAGGAGCTTCAACCCATCCCGCAGGTTTGGCCTTTCTACAAGTGGGGAATTGACATAGTTGGTCCAGTGCCTAGAGCAAAAGGAGATCTGCGCTTCGTGATCGTGATCGTGGCAATTGAATATTTCTCAAGATGGATCGAAACAGAGCCAGTAGCAAGAATCACATCGGCAGTGGTGCAGAAATTTGTATGGAAGAACATAATATGCCATTTTGGTATCCCAAAAGAGATTATTTGTGACAATGGGAAACAATTCGAGTCAGGCAAGTTCATGGAGATATGCCAGGGGCTGAACCTCAAGATAAACTTCGCTTCAGTAGGGTATCCCCAGACAAATGGAGCAGTAGAAAAGGCAAATGCAAAGGTGGTAGAGGCCAGAGGATTTGCTCTCAGTGTTATGGGCATTAAGAACAACTGTCGTTCGAGAAACAGGAATGATGCCTTTTCGGCTAGTGTATGGAGATAAGGTGATGACACCAAGTGAGTTAGGAGTTTTTTCTCCGTGAGTTGTTTTTACCTAAAATGAGGAGGAAAGAGAGTTTTCCTTGGACAGCCTAGAGGAAGTCAGAGTAGAGGCGCTGCACAAGATGGCCGAATATATGGAGAAAACTAGAGGCCATTACAATAACAAAGTGAGACCAAGACAGCTGAAACTAGGGGATTTGGTCCTCAAGAAGGTGTTGAACGAAGTATCCGTGGGAAAACTAGATTCCAAGTGGGAAGGACCATTCATTATCAAGGCATAGACGAGTACGAGCTCTTACTAGTTGGCCGAATTGGATGGCAAGGAATTAGGGCGCACCTGGAATGCCTTGTCATTGAAGAAATTCTATATGTAAAAAAACATTGTAATATATGTTCCCGCACCAGATATATGAAACAAAAACAGAAAGTAGGGTTATTATCCGACAAGGAGGCCCGAACCTGTATAAAACATGTGTACATGTGTTTGATTATATGTTGTGATTGTCGAGTGAACGAAAACGCTAATACTCTGGAGCCGGAGTATAAACTACAAAGTCACCATGAGCGAAAACTAGAATTCGCCATGAGCGAAAACTATACACTCTGGAGCCGGAGTATAAACTACAAACTCGTCATGAGCGAAAACTAGAATTCGCCATGAGCGAAAACTATAAACACTCTGGAGCCAAAGTATAAACTACAAACTCGCCATGAGCGAGATCTAGAATTCGCCATTAGCAAAAACGAAAATTCACCACGTGCGAAATCTATAGCACTCTGGAGCCGGAGTATAAACTACAAATTCGCCAAAAGCAAAAACGAGACTTCACAACGAGCGAAAACATTAAACTCGGAATGTAAGCTACAATATCGCCATGAGCAAAAGCGAGAATTCACCACTAGCGAGGCGAGAAATATCTCGATTTCAAGATTACATCTCGCCGCTCCTTTTCGGGGTAAGGGGATGGCGAGTTCCAGCCAGCTACGTGGCCTACGCGTCCAAGTCGAGTTCATGTTTGATTTCGACGCGATGAAATCATCTCGACTTCAAGATTGCATTTCGCCGTTCCTTTTTGAGGTAAGAGGATGGCGAGCTCCAGCCAGCTACGCGGCCTACGCGTCTAAGTCGATTTCCTGTTCGATTTCGACGCAACGAAAACATCTCGACCTCGAGATCACATTTCGCTGCTCCTTTTTGAGGTAAGGGGACGGCAAGCTCCGGCCAGCTACGTGGCCTACGCGTCTAAGTCAATTTCTTGTTTGATTTTGACGCGACGAAAACATCTCAACATTGAGATCGCATTTTGCCGCTCCTCTTCGAGGTAAGGGGACGGCGAGCTCTGGCCAGCTACGTGGCCTACATGTCTAAGTTGATTTCCTATTTAATTTCGACGCGACGAAAACATCTTGACCCATTTCGCCGCTCCTTTTCGAGGTAAGGGGACAGCAAGCTCCGGCCAGCTACGTGGCCTACGCGTCTGTTGATTTCCCATTCGATTTCGACGTGACAAAAACATCTCAACCTCGAGATCGCTTTTCACCGCTCCTTTTCGAGGTAAGGGGACGGCGAGCTCTAGCTAGCTACGTGGCCCACGCGTCTAAGTCAATTTCCTATTTGATTTCGATGAAAACATCTCGACATCGAAATCGCATTTTGCCGCTCCTCTTCGAGGTAAGAGGACAGCGAGCTCTGGCCAGCTACGCGGCCTATGCGTCTGAGTCGATTTCCTGTTCGATTTAGATGTGACAAAAACATCTTGACATCGAGATCACATTTCACCACTCCTGTTCGAGGTAAGGGGACGGCGAGTTCCGGCCAGCTACGTGTCCTACACGTCTAAGTTGATTTCCTGTTCGATTTTGACGCGACGAAAACATCTCGACCTAGAGATCGCATTTCGCCGCTCCTTTTCGAGGTAAGGGGACGGAGAGCTCCTGCCAGTTACGCGGCCTACGCATCTAAGTCGATTTCATGTTTGATTTCGACGCGACGAAAACATCTCGACATCGAAATCGCATTTCGCTGATCCTCTTCGAGGTAAGAGGATGGCGAGCTCCGGCCAGCTATGCGGCCTACGCATCTGAGTCGATTTCCTGTTCAATTTCGACGTGACAAAAACATCTTGACATCGAGGTCGCATTTCACCGCTCCTCTTCGAGGTAAGGGGACGGCGAGCTCCGGCCAGCTACACGGCCTATGCGTCTAAGTCGATTTCCTGTTCGATTTCGACGCGACGAAAACATCTCGACCTGGAGATCACATTTCGTCTCTCCTTTTCAAGGTAAGGGGACAGAGAGCTCTGGCCAGCTACGTGGCCTACGCGTCTATGTCAATTTCCTGTTTGACTTCGACGCGATGAAAACATCTCGACTTCGAGATCGCATTTCATCGCTCCTCTTCGAGGTAAGGGGATGACGAGCTCCGGCCAGCTACGCAGCCTACACGTCTGAGTCGATTTCCTGTTCGATTTCGACGCGATGAAATCATCTTAACATCAAGATCGCATTTTGCCGCTCCTCTTCAAGGTAAGGGGATGGCAAGCTCCGGCTAGCTACGCGGCCTATGCGTCTAAGTCGATTTCTTGTTCGATTTCGACGCGATGAAAACATCTCAACCTTGAGATCGCATTTCACCGCTCCTTTTCAAGGTAAGGGGACGGCAAGCTCCGGCCAGCTACGCGGCCTATGTGTCTAAGTCGATTTTCCTGTTCAATTTTGACGCAATGAAAACGTCTCAACCTCGAGATCGCATTTCACCGCTCCTTTTCGAGGTAAGGGGATGGTGAGCTCCGGCCAGCTACGCGGCCAACGCATCTAAGTCGATTTGCTGTTCGATTTTGACGCGACGAAAACATCTCGACCTCGAGATCACATTTCGCCTCTCCTTTTCGAGGTAAGGGGATGGTGAGCTCCAGCCAGCTACGCGGCCTACGCGTCTAAGTTGATTTCCTGTTCGATTTCGACGCAACGAAAACATCTTGACCTTGAGATCGCATTTCGCCACTCCTTTTCGAGGTAAGGGGATGGCGAGCTCCAGCCAGCTATGTAGCCTACGTGTCTAAGTTGATTTTCTGTTCGATTTTGACGCGACGAAATCATCTTGACCTCGAGATCATATTTTGCCGCTCCTTTTCGGGGTAAGAGGACAGCGATTGCAAGCGTATACATTGAAGCATTGTCGAACGCAACTCAATACAAATTTTATTCATGCAAGATTACAACAAGTACAACAGGCTTTCAACCTTGATTGTTGTGCTCGAGGAAGAAATGTTTCCCCTGGGCATAACAAGATAGCGATTATTCTGAATTCTAATTTGCCGACGAGAAGGCTTAAAGTCCTTCTAGAACGTCGAATTATCAAAAAATGCATGGACCTATGCTAGCGAAAATCTAGAACGAAGTCTCGTAAGCTAGAGCCGGCATGTTTATTATACCAAGACAGGAATCTATAGGAAAAAATACACGAATCATCATAATGTACATCACCAATATCATCATCGGACATATGGGCGTTGTAATAAAGCTTCTCAAATGGTCGGTGGAAAATATGCTTCAATGAGAAGTCGAGCTTATTTTTCGATCGACCAGTAGTCGATTTCGGCTCGAAGTTAACCTACACCCCCAGTAGCTAACATGAATAGAAAGTATAGGTGGTACCAAAAGGAGACCAGCCAATTTTCACCAGTTAATTACAACCATCAACATAATTTTTGAATATTCGAACAGGCAATAGTTTTTGAACCAACAAAAGTATTCAAATTAACAAAAGCTTTCAAGTTAGCAAAGGTTGGGAGTATCACACCTGGGGAGCAGATGGTTCACCCCCAGGGTTGCCCGGCTCACAGCGGGAATCGTTTTCACCCCCACCTTGCGCTTGATCTGTAGTTTGAGCAAGTGTCTCTCGGAGGGAGGAGATGGTATCCTCGTATCCCTGCTTGGACCAATAGAGAGCTTGGTGAACTCTTGCATATGGACGAACTGTTTCTCGATGGCTTCGAAATAGAGCTCGATTCGGTAGGAGCCGAGTGAGACCGTCTTTGAGATATTGCATGTGTTTGCAGCCGATTGAGTACAGGGTGGCGCACAATGCCTCAGCAAAGATTCGAGAACACCTGGAGGCAAAGCACACCACACCTTGCGAGATTCCAGTAGCGGTGTCGGCAACCCACTCGGTTAGATCAGTGAGGCTGCTGTCAGAGGCAAGAGGGTTGGGTTCGGTGCCCAAACTTTCGAGTGTGTCTCTGATGACACAACAGCCTGAAAACTGGTTGGCATGAGCCTCTTCGAGAACAGATTGTTGGGTCTCCAGCTCTCTTGTCATTTTCGCATATTTTTTCTTCAAATTCTCTAGCTCGGTTTCTATAGCACTTTTCTCCTTCAACAGCTTGCTATTGGAAGCAATGGCATGTTGAAGCTTATTAACAACGTCAGCGGCTTTGTCTCAAGCTTCGTTCAATTCGACCTTGAGCTTTTGTTGGGATTCATTTAGGCTCCTGTTTCTATCTTCAAGGGCATCTATTGTTCGAGAAAGCTTGATCCTATCCCCCTCCAATTTGATGATCCAATCCCCACTACTTTTCGAACGATTGCAGATATCATTCAAAGTCTTGGTGACAACAGCTTTTTGCAAGTGGGCGAGTCCAAGTTTCTGTAAAAGATAATGATAAGCACCAGGCACAAAAAACACCTTGTCAAATTACAAGGAAGAAAGGAAGTTCGATTACCTTGGCAGGGGCAACTTCAAGAGCAGACAGGGCGGAGTGCAAATCCGTTTGCTCAATAAACTCCTTGGTTAAATCGGCGGAAAGTAGCAATGGAGCAATAGTGCCGGGAAGTCGACCGACGGGAGACCGGAATTTCAAATCTTCAAGATGAAGACGCATGTCGGAGGTCAAAGATTCGACGAAGTCGTTGAAGGTTGGGATCCCCATTCGAGAAGGGCCCTCGTCAGCGCATCGTCGTTGAAATTCAGCAAGGACCTCCGCAACCAATGCATCTTCCGGAGTAGAGACCTAGGGACCTACAGGATCGCCGATGTCCTACGGCTCAGCCTTGGAGGTTCTTGCAGCAGCCCGGGGCGAAACGTTTTCCCTCAGTGGGGAATCAATAATAACCAACATAGTAGGTTTTGGATCGGTCTCCGTCTGAACAGGCACGTCAGGAATTACAACCCAACGGGGGGAGAGAATGAGGGGAATATAGAAGAAATCTTCCCTGTAGTCACTCAGAGGAGCAACTCGAAAACATTTTGCTCAAGAGGGGGCCAAGTCCAAACAAGCCTTCCCCTTGGCAGCACGCAAAGCGTCTTCACGACTGGTAGGAGAGGGGGGAGATATGTTCATCGGCCCCGTCTGAGCCGTCATCAGATTCGTGGCCCTAATCATCGCCGTCGCTGTCTTCGGGCTCATAGTCGGCAGAGAAAGAAATGACCTGTCATTTTCGACCACTGCCGGGATGGCGATCGCGAGCAACTGGAAATATTCGAGCAGGGATTGCTAGACCAACAGCCGACAACGTACGATTTCGGTGGATGCTATTTTGGAACTTCAAGAAAGCTTTATGCTCCGCCGAGTTGTATGGGCCAACGAGCTTCTCAGCATCCCTTTCGGCAGCCTCGAGATCGAAACCTGAAGGAAAATTATGATCAAAAATGAAGAAAAAAGAGGATTTACTAAATTAAGGGGGACAAAAAATTACTTGCGTCATCATTTTCCACGATGATGAACGGAGGCAGCATGGACTCAGAGTTGTTCGATGTATCGCTGAGTAGAAGTTGCCAGTCCTTGAACAAGGGCCAAATGCCAAGCAGGAGAAATTCTTCAATTAAATCCCTAGCACTAAATGTGCGGTGAATCTCTTTTAGCTTGGGGTGGCAAGAGATGAGGTCCTTAGAGAGGGAACACTCAGCTCGGGTTCGAATTCGGCGACCTTGCCGGTATAATTAAGCACCTTGTACGCCTCGGAGTTTGAATTGGCCTTGATCTTGTGATAAAACCACCTTGATTGCCAGTTGGCTCCCAATTTCGAGCAGATGGTAGGAATAGGCCGTAAGCCCCGTGGTTGGATCGGGTCAAGAAGTTCATCCCGCCAAAATAGGGATTTCGCTAAGTGTAGTGTCGAATGCTGTGGGAATAAGCGAAATCTTCTCCACGTGGGGCACAACCACAGCTTCGGGCGATCCATTTGAAAACCCTCATGCGAACGATGGCATTACGAGCAAGTTGGGGGAGTTTGACTTTGTACAGCTTCAAAATCTCGGAGATCAGATCGATGCAGGGAAAGCGGAGCCCAGCTTCAAAATAGGCTTGGAAAACTACCGTATAACCCTCATGGTTTGTGGACAGATTGTTTTCCCCTTGAGGAAGCAAGAGATCTTCTCGACTGGAAATCATACCCTTCAAGATCATATCTCGAAGTATGGTTTCGGTCATGGTGGAGATACCAAGATTTCGATCATTACTATCACCATTAGAGTCGACGTGCTTGGACCTCAAGCGTTTGCTCGACTTCTTGGAAGACTTAACCATGGCGAAATCACAAGAGGATGAATGAGATGAAAATCAGAGAACTATGGCGAAATGGAGGAATTTCGAATGGCAAGGAGGTGAAATAGAACGGCAACCAGGAGAGAAGATAGAAAAGCCTTGGCCCCCCATCTTTATATAGGGGTGGTGGGGGGCTAGTGGGCACGGCCTGGCATAGGAACCGAGACAGCACAACAGTCGAGGCACAATATTAATTAAAAATACGCAAAAAGCAGTATTACGCATTAATAATGAAATGATAACAAAAATTAAAACATAGATAATAATAAAATACATAAACAAACAAATAAATAATAATAATAAATAATACATAAATAACTAAATATATAATAATAATAATATATAAGCATGCATAAAGCTAAAACAAAACTAAATGTATAACAAAAGGCGAATAAAGTGCAGTAGTGAAGGCAAAAACTAAGTTTTGGCCGAATAGGGGGGCGAGATCCTACAAATCCAAACACACGGCTTCAGCCGAAAAGAGTTTTCACCCTTATCCGTGAGGGGCTTGTTGGAGCAGGACCAAGCGCCATGTCCCCAATTCAACTGACACTTGGGTGAATACTAACAATCTTGTTTGCCAGACGGAGGGGTAACCAGAGTCATTCGGTCCGCCAGGAGGGGAAAACATTTTGCCAAGATGGAGGTTGAGAACATTTCCCCTTCAGGAGAAGCGAAATGGCAATGGCGAAAATGAAGCTTAGGATGCACGCCAAGGAAGAAATATTCCCCTATGTGGCGTGGGGGACCAGCCTGGACCACTCTGCACAGCTGTCCTGGAGAGGACCACAAATCTATTATATAATGTCCAAATTGCCCTTAGGGTTAGCGGTCCTCCCAGGGGCATTTCTGTAATCTCACTATATGGCCCCTGGGCTATAAAAGTGAGCAAGTCCCCTTGTAAAGGACAGAGAATATTTGAGTAAACTATGCTTTGAGTGCATTTAGCCCTCAGATTGCATTTTGCAAGGATAAGCGGAAGAACATTTCCCCCACTTATCCCCATTTCTTATTCGTGACCGAAGGTCACAACAAAAGAGATCCGGACACCACATTAGCGACTGTAAACCACCGCGTAGCCCTGGTCTGTGCTTAGCTAGCTGGCAGGTCTGGCGTCAGGTTAGCTCACCAGGGCAGTGTGGGGATAGGCCAGGGCTGTCACGCCCTGCGTGGATCGAGACGTCCTGTTTGGCCTCCGTCGCCTCGCAGGCCTCCCGGGAGGCTTCGGTCTCCCTCAGTTCCTCACCTAAGGATGCATTTGGTTTGAGGGATTTGTTGGGTTGGGATAGAGCCATTCTACTTTTACACTTGTTTGGTTTGTGGGTTTGTTGGGTTGGGATGGACCCAATAGGGAATATTCCACTAATATTCGGGGCGAGCTGATCCGGGAAAAACGGCCGGACTGCGCCAACCCACCTCGCCGGTCCGACCAGGTGGAGGTAGGCGGTCCGACCGCCACTCCCACTAGAACTGTCTGGCGGTACTAGACCAGACCAGTCCGGTTGTCTGGGCGCCGCCGGTCCGACCGGATGGAGGTAGGCAGTCCGACCGGATGGACCCATCCTAGCATCATTCCATCCCTCCAACCAAACAAAAAACAAGGTTTATTCCATCCCTCCAACTAAACAAAAACTGGGACCATCCCATCCCAAAAAACAAGAATGGGTCTAACCCATCCCGCTTTGTTCTCAAACCAAACACATCCTAAGATAAGTGCCTCGCCGGAGTTGTTGCCAGAAGTGCAGCCTACTCCCCCCCTTATTGGCGTCCCGGCCAGAGCACGCCTACTGCATCCTTCCCAGGACAACGACGATGGACTAGATGGAGGAATCCTTCAAGAAGACAACTTTGGTGGCCTCTATTGCCATGGGCATGCCTGAGGTTTCATTGGACCAAGTGGCGTCCGCCATTGGTTTGGAGCTTGGCTTCTAGTGCTCGGAGTTCTCTGTCCACAGACTCGCGCCGGAAAGCCTCATCATCGCCTTCGCCACGGAGCAACTCCAGGATGTGGTGGCTAGCAGAAGAGAGGTGATCCACCCCCCGGTCAACCTCCGGCTTAACCCCTGGAGTCACTTAGCGCACTCTTGGTGTCATACTTTGCTCTACAAGGTCTTCCTCGAGATTGAGGGTATCCCGGCACATGCATGGGGCTGGCATGCGGCGTCGGCGTTGCTGGTGCCTAATTGCTGGCTGGAGAAGCTTCACCCTACCACTGCGAATTGCGATCATATGGACCTGTTCAAGCTTGAGGCCTGGACGATGGATCCAAACCTTATTCCCAAGGAAGTGACTCTCATGATTGAGGAACGGGAGCCGCTGCAGGAGGATGTCGACGATCCAATCTTTGGGCATCTTCCATTGTTGTTATGTGAAAAGAAGATGCTCAACTACAAGGTTCTTATTCATGTTGTCAAGGTGGAGGACTATGGAGATGAGTCCTCGTCGGAGGAAGGTTCTTTCCCCTCCAGTGACGGTGATACTGGTCATGCAGGTAGGTCGAAGATGCTGCCCACGGGAGGGGGGCGACAGCGGTGGTCCAAAGTGCTACCGTTTCAGCTACCCGTTGGGGCAGCGTGATGGGTCCGACCCTTCGGACTCAGGGCTGCATTCTTACTCAGGGCGCTTGGGCGGCTATGTCTTTAGCTTACTGCCAGGAGCTCCTAGTCCGGCACCGTTCGCCGGAGACCAGGAAGAAGGTGCTCACGCGTGCTCCTAGTTGCTGGCCCCAACCAACCAGGGAAAGATTCCACCTTTGCAGAGGGAATCGGCAAAGGTGAATGCCCAGGCTTGCCTTGTTGAGGTCGAGCGTTTTCAAACTTTGGGGCTGGTCATGCTGGTTGCCCAAGAGCCTCACGGGACTGAGATAGGAGGATGCCTTCCTCTTGTGGCTACTAACGGTGAGTGCAACCGTTCGAGGCAAGGAAAGGCAGCTTCCCTCCTTTTCTCTTGTGGACAGCTATCTGTCGCGCTAGTGCCGCTGCTGAGCTACTCGAGGAAGAAGAAGAAGACGACTGACACGAGAAAAGCACATGACCGTCCCGCTCTGCTGTCCTGCCCATTTAATCTCCTGTGTAACGACCCGTTTTTCCTTTCCCGCTAGTTTTCGTTTTCCCGAGCTCCCTTCCTATCCTGTCAGCTGTGCCCCAGTTTTTCTTCCTGGCCAGCCGACTACCTTTCCCCTTGAGCCGAGTAGATTGCTACTCAGTCCTTGTATCCTGCCCTTTCCTTTGTCTTACTCGGACCTCCTTGCTGCCGAGTAAGTACGGTGAAGTGGCCGACTACCTTGTTGAGACCTGTTGTTTCTTTGTCCCCCGAGTTGCACCCGCCGTTGGACGCCGACTACCATGATAGTGAAGAATCAGTCTTCACCTGCCCTCAGCACCGGTTGGACCGATGGACAATAACCTGCTGCATCGCTTGGACCAGTGGTCAGTCCGAAGCCCTGTCAGTGAGATTTCTCCAACCTGACCTTGCCTTGACCTTAATGTCTCATCGCCGCTACAGTGCCTGCCAACTCCTCTGACCAGTTGGACTCCAAGGTCACTCCCTGTCGTATCCCTGTCAGTTCATCTTGACTTCCTTGCTCCACCCGTTGCCCAGCACCACCGTGCCTCAGCTTGCACGCCGGCTATATATATATGGCCATCCGTGCCTCCTCTCTTCCTTTGTTTTGCAAACCGGCCAGCTCTAGCTCTGCTGAGTTCTCTTTCTCCTCTCAAGCTTTGGAGCTCTTTCACCCGGATTGCAAACCTGGTTCAGCCGACTGCCACCTTTCTCTGCAGCCGACTACTTCTTGATCTTTTCTTGGTGTTTTACTTCTCCTGCTTATCAGTGTTTCTTTCTGCTTGTTCAGAGCCTGAACCGGTGGACGATCCAGAAGCCGCCTTCGCCGAAGAAGACCCCTCCTTGGAACAAGGCAAGCATCTTTGATCATATTGTTTCCCATATATGCAAAACTATGTTGTTTGGAAAATATTATGCATGCTTAGTTTACACCTTTTTAAACTGTTGGCCTCGGTTTTGCAAGCGCAACCGATGGACCTACCCAGTAGTAGCACTTATTTGGTAGGATGTTGATATATTTCTCCCTTGAAGAGCCCCACAAATGGCACGCTAGCATCCTATCTGAGGATACGATGCCGAGTAGAATGGCTTAGCTCTGCAACGTTGTTTGTCGTTGGGAAAAACATTGGGCTTTACTAACTGATTGAAAAACCCGGTACTCTGTGTATCGGCGTGTTTGCAAAACAAATAAGGTTGTGAAAGTCTTGATATACAGAGACAATGCCTGTGTGGCTTGGCTATGTATTATCATTAAGGACCGTTTCCTTTGGGGATTCCATCCGAGCATCTTACAGTGCGACCATGCGGGTATTATGGGATGCCCCTGGCCGAGTAAATAGTAGGTTTAGGGAAGTTCAGTGCCGACCACTGAATCCTGTGTGGATCCTTCGGCTGGCATTGGATAACCCTAGACTGGCTTTGGAAATGGCCTTGTCACGAATTTCTGGGTACAGGCCAGTACTCGGTGTAATTTTCGTGTCGGATGGGTAAAGCGCACACCCTCTGCAGAGATTAGCAGAACTGTTCGAACAGCCGTGCCCACGGTTAAGGGCGATGCAAGGTGATTCCCATAGCGTAGATTTGTTTGCCAGTGATTTGTGAAAGTGTTTGATGGAAAGGGAACCGTGACCAGAGTTTGCCGAGTGAGCAAACGGAAGGCCTGTGTGGCTAGAAACGGATCTGTGTGATCCGGGGTGTTAAGCACCATAATCAAGTGAATGAAAAGTAAACAGGATGAAGATCATGCTCCCGGGTTGTAGCCAGGGCAGCAAACTTAAGCCCCCGGGTTGTAGCCAGGGCGGCAGTTGTACAGATGTCTTCGGGTTGTAGCCAGAAGACGGATTGATCAAGCTCCCGGGTTGTAGCTAGGGCAGCAAGTTGATCAAGTTGTGCTCCCGGGTTGTAGCCAGGGAAGCCACTTTAGCTAGCTGGTTGTAGCCAGCGTAGCGGGCATTAAGTGCCATGAACATGCTCCCGGGTTGTAGCCAGGGCAGCAATGTTCGAGCCCCCGGGTTGTAGCCAGGGCGGCGGTTTAGCTAGCTGGTTGTAGCCAGCGTAGCGGGCATTAAGTGCCACAGCTGAGATTTGGTTGTAGCCAAGTCTCAGGGTCAACGAGTGGTTGTAGCTACTCGGGAGATACAGGACCAGCAAATACGAAGTAAAAGATGATAAGAACATGTATGATTATGCTTGATTCATTAATTGGCGAGTTGTTGAAAAGCAACTTGCGGAATGGATCGAGGCGTGAGCCTCTTTCCGACAACTAAAATTTGGATCTCACTAGTGTTTGCAAAGAAAAGAGTTTCTAAAGGCAATTTTTGCAAACAAACCCTTAGCCCTTCTGTCTAGCCAACATAGCATCTTTTCCCGGCTTGCTGAGTACAAAAGTACTCACCTTGTTCATATATATGTATAGTAGGTTTTGGAGAAGAAGACGAAGATCCGACTGCTACCGAGTTCCTCCAAGACCAGGCCGACTACGAAGACTTCTGAAGGTTTCGAGCCTAGTTCCCAACCGAGCCTGTGGAGTGGTTTTTGTCCAGCTTCCGCCCTGCTTTTGCTGTTTTCGCTAGTTTACCTGTTGATTATTGTTGCCCATCCCGGGTTTGTCCTGGATGGATCTCCTTGTTTATATACATGTACTCTGATATGTATTTATTGTAACTCTGAGTTGTATCATTGTTGTGCGTACCCGACTACTGATCCTGGGATCGGGTGCCGTATGCACATGGTGGCCTTCCACCCAGTCGGGGAGGCGTCACAGCAATGGTATCAGAGCAAAGGTTGGCCCTAGGAACGAAACCCCACCCGTGTAGATGTCCTTGAGGATCTTATTTTGAAAACTATACTATTTGCAAAAATCTAGGACTTGTCTGAGTATCTTTCTCTGCTTTGTAGATTTTGGAAATGTTTCTAAACTCTTGGCTATCTCCCTACCTTGGCTCCTGCGTGGATCTTTGGTATCAGCCCTTAGGTTCCAGTGCCCTATCTGTCTCCTTTTCGTTATGGCTGGGTTCCCAAGTATGTTCTTGGTCCTGTTGTTTGGATCTATCTTGCTGATGTTGTTGCTCCTTCATCTGTTTCATCGGTTTGGTTGCCGATACCCTTGCTAAGCCTTTTCTTCCTTGGTCGCCCTTTTCTAGGACCAGATGGCAGAACGTCAGCGCCGGAATGTTCGTGCTCTAGCTCGCTTGGGTTTTGAAGGCCAAGGTCCAGTCCGCAACAACCTGCTTACCGCCGCGGAGGAACAAGAAGTGGAGCAGACTCATGATCGGATGTCCAGAAATGGCCGTGCAGCCGGCCTTGGTACCTTTGACGCTGCAGCAGCAAACCCTGGAGGATTGCCTCAACCTCCTCACCTTCCAGCAGACCCCCAGCAGCTTATGGCCATCCAGACCCAGATCTTGCAAGGCATTGCTCAGAACTTGGCCGCAATGCAGCCTCTTCTCCATCAAGCTCCACCAGCACAAGCCCCTGGCCGCTCCAAGCTTGCCGACTTCATGAGGTCCCGTCCGGCCGAGTTTTCACAGACTGCTGAGCCAGTAGAGGCTGACGACTGGCTAAAGGATATGGACAGAAAGTTGAACCTAGTGCAGTGCACACCTGTGGAGAAAACCCAGTTTGCTGCACATCAACTTCGTGGACCAGCAGCCGACTGGTGGGAGAACTACTGTGCTGCCCATCAAGATGCTGCCAACATCGCCTGGCCTGAGTTTGTTGAAGCCTTTAGAGCTGCACATGTCCCAGAAGGAGTAATAGACATTAAGAGAGAAGAATTCAACAACCTCAAGCAGGGACATTCCAGCATCAGCGAGTACCTGAGCAGGTTCAACCATCTGGCTCGCTATGCACCCGAGGACGTGAACACGGACAAGAAGAAGATCAGAAGGTTTCTGAAAGGGATGAATGTGGCAATGAAGATCCAGCTTATTGCCCATGACTTCCCTACTTTCCAGCACATGGTCAACAGAGCCCTAGTAGTTGAAGACGCGAGGAAGGAGATCGAAGTTTTTCGTAAGCGCAAAGCCTCCCAGATGCAGACTCGTAGTGGTCTGAGTTCCAGGCCCTATCTCTCCAGTCCTTCCCGTCAGTTTGCCCCATCACAGTTTCAGGAGCAGGTGTTTCGCCCATCTGCTTCTCGCCCGGCTTCTTCTGTTCAGTCCCGACCCCTCAGTACAAGTACCGGTGCAAGTCGCCCTACCTCAGCCGACCCTCAGCAGAGGAGTATCCCGAGTGCCCTAGGAAGCCGATGCTACAACTGCAACGAGTTGGATCACTTCACCCGACACTGTCCCCAGAAGCAAGACCCTGCAGTCCCTGGACGCCCTAACGCCAGCGCTTCAAGAGCCCCTGTGTTCAGTCGAGGACAGCCGACTACACATGCTAGTGGATCTGCCTCCCGTGCCCCTCCGGCCTTTGGACGTGGCCGAGTTAATCATATCCAGTCGGAGACCGCCCGAGAAGCTTCAGATGTTGTAATGGGTATGTTTCTTGTCAACTCCGTACCTGCAGTTGTTCTGTTTGATTCTGGAGCATCGCATTCTTTTATTTCTCAATCTTTTGTGGATAAGTATGGTTGGGATATTCAAGGTCTTAGGATACCTATGGTCATACACTCCCCTGGCAAGGAGTTTAGGTCAGACCAGTCTTGCCCTGGAGTTAACCTGGTAATTGAAGGAGTCAGTTTCTCAGCCAACCCCATTGTCCTGGAATCATAAGGCTTGGATTTGATTCTAGGCATGGACTGGTTAGCTAAGCACAAAGGCCGAATAGACTGTGCAACCAGCACCATAACCCTGCAGTGCCCTTTTGGACAAGAAGTAAAGTTTGCCTCTCCTGGAAACCCTAAGAACCGACCTCTCCTAAGCTCTGTGCAAATGGCCCCTTTGGAAGAAGTGCCGGTGATCAATGAGTACCCTGATGTTTTCCCAGACAGTCTACCCGGAATGCCCCCTGATAGAGAGATTGAGTTCTCTATAGAGTTGCTACCCGGCACAGCACCCATATCCAAGAGACCCTATAGAATGGCGGCTAATGAGTTAGCCGAAGTGAAGGAACAGATAGAAGAACTTGAGAGCCTAGGTTTTGTGCGGCCTAGCACATCACCTTGGGGAGCTCCAGTGCTCCTAGTGGAAAAGAAAGATAAGACCAAGAGGATGTGCGTTGATTATCGCGCACTAAATGGAGTAACCATCAAGAATAAGTATCCTCTACCAAGGATTGATGATCTGTTCGACCAGCTGCAAGGAGCTAAAGTTTTCTCTAAGGTTGATTTGAGATCAGGATACCACCAGCTGAAGATCAGACCTGAGGATATACCCAAGACAGCTTTCCTGACCCGTTATGGACTATATGAGTATACAGTGATGTCCTTCGGACTCACTAATGCCCCAGCCTTCTTCATGAGCCTTATGAATAAAGTATTCATGGAATATCTCGACAAGTTTGTCGTGGTATTTATGGATGACATCCTAATCTTCTCCAAGGACGAGCAAGAACATGTTGGACATCTGAGAATGGTTCTGGGAAAGTTAAGAGAACACCAGTTGTTTGCCAAATACTCGAAGTGTGAGTTTTGGCTAGACCGAGTTGCTTTTCTCGGGCATGTGGTCACTGCCCAAGGAGTAGAAGTGGACCCGGGGAAAGTGAGAGACGTGCTTTCTTGGAAATCCCCGACTACGGTCACGGAAGTAAGAGGTTTCCTAGGTTTGGCTGGTTATTATCGAAGATTCATTGAAGGATTTTCAAGGATTGCCAAACCCATGACAGAATTGCTAAAGAAGGAAAAGAAGTTCGAATGGAGCGACGCCTGTGAGAAAAGTTTCATGGAATTAAGGAAAAGGCTGACTACCCCACCTGTGTTGATCCTTCCGGATATCAGGAAAGACTTTGAGGTATACTGTGATGCATCCCGACTAGGCATAGGCTGTGTACTTATGCAGGAAGGAAGAGTGGTTGCTTATGCCTCAAGACAGTTAAGACCTCATGAGCTGAACTACCCGACCCATGACCTAGAGTTGTCAGCAGTAGTGCATGCCTTGAAGATATGGCGACACTACCTGGTTGGAAACCGGTGTGAAGTATACACCGATCATAAGAGCCTGAAGTATATCTTCACTCAGACCGAGCTTAATCTCAGACAAAGAAGATGGCTTGAGTTGATTAAGGATTACGACCTTGGAATACATTACCACCCTGGCAAGGCAAATGTTGTTGCCAATGCCCTCAGTCGGAAAGTCCATTGTAATGCCATCTTGACCCTGCCCCTTCAACCCGAGTTAAGTCGAGAACTGGAAAAGCTAAGGATAAATATGGTCAAGCTAGGAACGCTGGCGACTTTGCTGATTCAGCCTACATTGGAGGACCAGATCAGAGAAGCTCAAAAGGTAGATGAAAAGATTGTGTCTCTTAAGGAAAGCATGACCCAGGGAAAAGCCTCCGAGTTCTCCATCGACAGCAAAGGAACTGTTTGGTTTGGGAAACGCATTTGCGTGCCCGACAGAAAGGAAATCCGAGACTTAATCTTGAGAGAAGCCCATGAGTCCGCTTATTCCATCCACCCAGGAAGTACCAAGATGTACCAGGATATAAAGGATCATTACTGGTGGCCTGGAATGAAGCGAGATATTGCCGAGTATGTTGCAGTTTGTGACATTTGCCAAAGGGTTAAAGCAGAGCATCAGAAGCCAGCAGGATTGCTTCAGCCCTTAAGGATACCCGAGTGGAAATGGGAAGAAATAGGAATGGATTTCATCGTTGGATTACCTAAGACCCCAACAGGACATGATTCCATCTAGGTAATAGTGGACCGACTGACTAAGGTCGCCCACTTTATCCCCGTCAAGACCACCTACCCGGCTAAGAAGTTAGCTGAGTTGTATCTGACCAAGGTTATCTGCCAACATGGAGTCCCAAAGAAGATCGTGTCTGACCGAGGAGCTCAGTTTACCTCCCATTTTTGGCAAAAGTTGCATGAGGCAATGGGCACTAATCTCAATTTCAGTACTGCATATCACCCCCAGACGGATGGACAGACCGAGAGAGTAAACCAGATCGTGGAAGATATGCTAAGAGCATGTGCCCTGGATTTTGAAGGAACCTGGGATCTCTGTCTGCCTTATGCCGAGTTCTCCTACAACAACAGCTATCAAGCCAGTATCCAGATGGCCCCCAATGAAGCTCTATATGGACGCAAGTGTAGAACTCCACTCTGTTGGACAGACGTAGGAGAAAAGATGGTTTTTGGACCTGATATTTTGAAAGAGGCAGAAGAGCGAGTTAAGGTTATCCGAGGCCGCTTGAGGACAGCCCAAGCCCGACAGAAGAACTATGCAGATAATCGGAGACGAGAGCTCGAGTTTCAGATAGGAGACCATGTGTATCTCCGAGTATCACCCCTACGAGGAACAAAGAGATTCGGAATGGGTGGAAAGCTAGCGCCTCGCTACATCGGACCTTACCCTATCGTTGACAGACGCGGAGTGGTGGCGTATCAACTGGAGTTGCCCGAAGAACTCTCTGACGTCCACGACGTGTTCCATGTGTCCCAGCTAAAGAAATGCCTTCGCATCCCAGGAGAGCAAGTTCCGTTGGAAGAGATCGACGTGCAACGCAACCTCACGTACAAGGAACGCCCGATTCGAATTCTGGGGACAAGGGACAGATGCACAAGGCGAAAGACAATCAGATTCTGCAAGGTGCAATGGAGTAACCATTCGGAGGATGAAGCTACATGGGAACGAGAAGATCGCCTTCAAGCTGAATACCCGGAGCTCTTCGCCAAGCAGCGGAATCTCGGGACGAGATTCTGTTAAGTGGGGGAGGTTTGTAACGACCCGTTTTTCCTTTCCCGCTAGTTTTCGTTTTCCCGAGCTCCCTTCCTATCCTGTCAGCTGTGCCCCAGTTTTTCTTCCTGGCCAGCCGACTACCTTTCCCCTTGAGCCGAGTAGATTGCTACTCAGTCCTTGTATCCTGCCCTTTCCTTTGTCTTACTCGGACCTCCTTGCTGCCGAGTAAGTACGGTGAAGTGGCCGACTACCTTGTTGAGACCTGTTGTTTCTTTGTCCCCTGAGTTGCACCCGCCGTTGGACGCCGACTACCATGATAGTGAAGAATCAGTCTTCACCTGCCCTCAGCACCGGTTGGACCGATGGACAATAACCTGCTGCATCGCTTGGACCAGTGGTCAGTCCGAAGCCCTGTCAGTGAGATTTCTCCAACCTGACCTTGCCTTGACCTTAATGTCTCATCGCCGCTACAGTGCCTGCCAACTCCTCTGACCAGTTGGACTCCAAGGTCACTCCCTGTCGTATCCCTGTCAGTTCATCTTGACTTCCTTGCTCCACCCGTTGCCCAGCACCACCGTGCCTCAGCTTGCACGCCGGCTATATATATATGGCCATCCGTGCCTCCTCTCTTCCTTTGTTTTGCAAACCGGCCAGCTCTAGCTCTGCTGAGTTCTCTTTCTCCTCTCAAGCTTTGGAGCTCTTTCACCCGGATTGCAAACCTGGTTCAGCCGACTGCCACCTTTCTCTGCAGCCGACTACTTCTTGATCTTTTCTTGGTGTTTTACTTCTCCTGCTTATCAGTGTTTCTTTCTGCTTGTTCAGAGCCTGAACCGGTGGACGATCCAGAAGCCGCCTTCGCCGAAGAAGACCCCTCCTTGGAACAAGGCAAGCATCTTTGATCATATTGTTTCCCATATATGCAAAACTATGTTGTTTGGAAAATATTATGCATGCTTAGTTTACACCTTTTTAAACTGTTGGCCTCGGTTTTGCAAGCGCAACCGATGGACCTACCCAGTAGTAGCACTTATTTGGTAGGATGTTGATATATTTCTCCCTTGAAGAGCCCCACAAATGGCACGCTAGCATCCTATCTGAGGATACGATGCCGAGTAGAATGGCTTAGCTCTGCAACGTTGTTTGTCGTTGGGAAAAACATTGGGCTTTACTAACTGATTGAAAAACCCGGTACTCTGTGTATCGGCGTGTTTGCAAAACAAATAAGGTTGTGAAAGTCTTGATATACAGAGACAATGCCTGTGTGGCTTGGCTATGTATTATCATTAAGGACCGTTTCCTTTGGGGATTCCATCCGAGCATCTTACAGTGCGACCATGCGGGTATTATGGGATGCCCCTGGCCGAGTAAATAGTAGGTTTAGGGAAGTTCAGTGCCGACCACTGAATCCTGTGTGGATCCTTCGGCTGGCATTGGATAACCCTAGACTGGCTTTGGAAATGGCCTTGTCACGAATTTCTGGGTACAGGCCAGTACTCGGTGTAATTTTCGTGTCGGATGGGTAAAGCGCACACCCTCTGCAGAGATTAGCAGAACTGTTCGAACAGCCGTGCCCACGGTTAAGGGCGATGCAAGGTGATTCCCATAGCGTAGATTTGTTTGCCAGTGATTTGTGAAAGTGTTTGATGGAAAGGGAACCGTGACCAGAGTTTGCCGAGTGAGCAAACGGAAGGCCTGTGTGGCTAGAAACGGATCTGTGTGATCCGGGGTGTTAAGCACCATAATCAAGTGAATGAAAAGTAAACAGGATGAAGATCATGCTCCCGGGTTGTAGCCAGGGCAGCAAACTTAAGCCCCGGGTTGTAGCCAGGGCGGCAGTTGTACAGATGTCTTCGGGTTGTAGCCAGAAGACGGATTGATCAAGCTCCCGGGTTGTAGCTAGGGCAGCAAGTTGATCAAGTTGTGCTCCCGGGTTGTAGCCAGGGAAGCCACTTTAGCTAGCTGGTTGTAGCCAGCGTAGCGGGCATTAAGTGCCATGAACATGCTCCCGGGTTGTAGCCAGGGCAGCAATGTTCGAGCCCCCCGGGTTGTAGCCAGGGCGGCGGTTTAGCTAGCTGGTTGTAGCCAGCGTAGCGGGCATTAAGTGCCACAGCTGAGATTTGGTTGTAGCCAAGTCTCAGGGTCAACGAGTGGTTGTAGCTACTCGGGAGATACAGGACCAGCAAATACGAAGTAAAAGATGATAAGAACATGTATGATTATGCTTGATTCATTAATTGGCGAGTTATTGAAAAGCAACTTGCGGAATGGATCGAGGCGTGAGCCTCTTTCCGACAACTAAAATTTGGATCTCACTAGTGTTTGCAAAGAAAAGAGTTTCTAAAGGCAATTTTTGCAAACAAACCCTTAGCCCTTCTGTCTAGCCAACATAGCATCTTTTCCCGGCTTGCTGAGTACAAAAGTACTCACCTTGTTCATATATATGTATAGTAGGTTTTGGAGAAGAAGACGAAGATCCGACTGCTACCGAGTTCCTCCAAGACCAGGCCGACTACGAAGACTTCTGAAGGTTTCGAGCCTAGTTCCCAACCGAGCCTGTGGAGTGGTTTTTGTCCAGCTTCCGCCCTGCTTTTGCTGTTTTCGCTAGTTTACCTGTTGATTATTGTTGCCCATCCCGGGTTTGTCCTGGATGGATCTCCTTGTTTATATACATGTACTCTGATATGTATTTATTGTAACTCTGAGTTGTATCATTGTTGTGCGTACCCAACTACTGATCCTGAGATCGGGTGCCGTATGCACATGGTGGCCTTCCACCCAGTCGGGGAGGCGTCACATCCTGGATCGTCGTGTAGACTTGGTCCAGGGATCAAGCCTCCCACCCACGGCCTGCTCATAGTAGGCGTTGCCCTTGGTGAGTTCTGGCCCAGCTGTGTCCGCGGAGGCCCAGAAGCTATGTCAGCCGCCTTCGAGGGCCGTCAGTCCCGAGGGACATCTGATGGGCACTACTGTTGCAGCTGGCCCACCACCTCCAGCCTCACCAATGGTCGTTGCCAGACCTGGCCTGGGCCTGTTTCAAAGAGCAATCCTAGAGCTCCCGCGGCCCATTCTCCAGATGCCTCCTCCGTCGCGGCCGAGCTCCCCGCCGAGGTTGCCTCGCCGAAGTGGGCGATTGGAAGCAAAGGCCAGCAAGCTGGCGATGCGAGGCCTAAACAGCATCAACCGAGCACAACATTGTCTGATGATTCGTCTTGGCTTGATCACGCATGAAGAGGATGTGAACCCTGTTTCGGCCGATGCATATGCAGCACTTTTCGACCACCCCCTCAGCCAGTTGCACATTGCAGCACTCGCGGCTATCTTCAACCTATCCATCACAAACCAGGCGGAGCTCGCTCCTCATGAAGGGCTGCAGCTGCTAGCCTAGCACTCCACTAGGATGATCCTTATCTGTGTGTGTAGCTCTGTTATCCTATTTCTTTGATGATGTCTGTACCCTGTACTATGCTTGTATGGAATGTTAGGGGGCTAAATAGTCGAGCCCATAGGGATGTAGTCCGTGGGACGGTACAAGATGCCTCACCGGACGTTGTGTGTCTCCAGGAGACCAAACTTGATGTAATCTCGAATTGCATTGTAATGGAACTCCTCGGTTCAGACTATGATTATGCTTATCTCGCGTCGGAGGAAACGGGAGGCAGGATCCTCCTTGCATGGAAGACCTCTGTGGTCTCTGGCTCTAGTGTTAGCCATGGGTGTTTCTCGATCACTATCTTTTTGACGTTGCTCGCTGAAGGTTCGGGTTGGTGGATCACTTCTGTCTATGGGTCAACCAACGACAATGCTAAGCAAATCTTCTTGGATGAGCTGCGGGATGTTAGGGCACTTTGCCCAGGACTGTGGTTTGTCGCCGGGGACTTTAATATGATCTATGCAGCTGAGGATAAAAACAATGGCAACCTCAACAGATGGCTAATGGGCAAGTTCCAGCGTTTTCTTGACGATGTTGAGCTCAAAGAGTTGCCCTTGCAAGGGCGTTGCTATACATGGAGTAGCGAGAGGGATATGCCGACGCTAGAGCGTATTGATCGTGCCTTCACCACGGTCGATTGGGAGGAGCGCTACCCCGATTGCCTCCTCCAAGCTTTAGCCTCAATGGCATTGGACCACTGCCCGCTTCTCATCTCTATGCAAATCTCCTTCTTGGGCCGGCGCCGTTTCCACTTTGAGTCCTTCTGGGCAAAGCAGGAGGGGTTCCTGGAGGTGGTGCATCAGGCCTGGGTTGGGCCAGAGTTCCCCAATGATGCGATCTGGCGGCTCGATTGCCGCCTCCGGAAGACGGCTAAGGCGTTGCAGAGTTGGAGTCAGAAGAAGTTTGGGGATATCAGTTTTTAGCTTTTGGTGGCCAAGGAAGTAATCCTACAGCTGGATCATGCGATCGACAATAGATGCCTTACCCCGCTAGAGCATTGGCTCCGGTGCTCCCTGAAAGTCAAATGCCCAAGCCTAGCTTCCCTTGAGCGAACCATGGCATGGCAGCGATCGCATCTCACGTGGATCAGGGAGGGTGACGCCAACACAAGTTTCTTTCACCTCCATGCTAAGCACAAAATGAGGAAGGCCTACATCAGGCAGCTTCAGCATGGGGATAGGCTGGCAGTCGCCCAGGAGGACAAGGAGGAGATCCTGCACGATTTTTATTCACAACTGATTGGATCATGTAGCCCAAGAGCTTTCACAATCTTGCCTCGCTCCAGCTGCCTCAAAAGGATTTGAGCTGTTTGGATGATCTATTTACGGAAGATGAAGTTGAGCAGGCCATCCGCTTGTTGCCATCTGAGAAGGCCCCTGGTCCGGATGGTTCATGGGCCGTTTCTACAAAGTAGCCTGGCCAGTCATCAAGACAGAGGTTCTGGCGGCCATAAATGCCTTGTCAAATCTGGATGGGTGTAGTCTTCGCAGAGTAAACAATGTGCTAATCACTTTAATACCGAAGAATGCCGAGGCTCTGCACGTTAAAGACTTCCATCCTATCAGTCTGATCCATAGTTATGCGAAGCTTTTCTCCAAGTTGCTCGCCACCCGGCTGAAAGAAGTAATCTCCAAGCTGGTCAGCCATAACCAGCGTGCTTTTCTAACTAGGCAGAGTATCCAGGACAACTTTCGCCTTGTGCAGCTTGCTTCCAAGTGCCTGCGGACTTCCAAGAAGCAGGCCCTGCTTCTAAAGATCGACATTGCGAGAGCTTTCGACATGATATCTTGGCCATTCCTCCTGGAGACTCTGCACCATATGGGGTTTGGGCACTGTTGATGCAGCTGGATTGCCCTAATCCTTCGCACATCGAGCTCCCGTCTGATTGTTAATGGGAGCGTAGGTGCACACATTGCACATCACCGGGGACTACATCAGGGAGACCCGTTATTGCCCCTTCTTTTCATCCTGGTGATGGAGGCGCTCAACGGGCTATTCAAGATGGCTGACCGGGAAGGAATGTTGGAGCAAATTGGCTGCCCCAGACTCACTCACAGAGTCTCGCTCTATGCGGATGATGTTATTTGCTTCATCAAGCCATCGTTGCAGGATGCACAGTCAGTTTCTCAAATCCTGCATATCTTTGGTACGGCAACTAGCCTCTCAACCAACCTACAGAAAAGCTCTATCCCACCAATTGGATGCTCTGAGGAAGAAGTTCTACAGGCCATATCCGTGTTGGGCTGCAAAAAGGAGGTTTTTCCAATCAAGTATCTTGGATTGCCGCTCTCCCCATTCCGCCTGCAGAAGGCAGATCTCCAACCCATGGTTGACAAAGTAATGGCTAAATTACCAACATGGAAAGCAAAACTCCTTTCCCTAGGTGGAAGGTTGATCCTAGTTAAGGTAGTCCTCTCGGCCATTCCAATCTACCACGTGCTTGCAATGGATATTCCGAAGTGGGTACTCAAAAGCTATCAACCGGCAAAGAAGGGTGTTCCTTTGGAGAGGCTCTGAGGTGGTTCATGGTGGTCAGTGCTTGGTGGCCTGGGATAGAGTTTGCCGACCATTGGCTCTGGGCGGGCTAGGTATTCTGGATTTGCAACATATGGGGTTTGCCTTGCGGCTCCGTTGGTTGTGGCTACATCGCATTGACCCTAATAGAACCTGGGCTGGTCTTCCCATGGTCCACGAGCCTGAGGTACTAGCAGTGTTCAAAGCTTCAATGCATATTACCATAGGAAATGGTCGTGCCACCGCCTTTTGGGTGGATAGTTGGATCAATGGGCAATCAGCGATTGACATCGCGCCAAAGGTGGTTGCGTTGGTGCGAGGCAAGGTTAGAAAGTCGAGATTAGTGGCTGATGGTTTAGCTAACAACGGCTGGGTAGTAGACATTACAGGCGGCATGTCCGTGCCAGCCATTCAGTAGTACCTGCGGCTTTGGGACTGCATACAAGCTTTGCACCTTGATCAGGCAAGTGAGGATTCCTTTCTTTGGAAATGGACGCCTTCCCATTCCTACTCTGCAAAGTTAGCCTATGACGCTTTCTTCCTAGGCTCCACGCTCTTTGCGGGCTCCCGGATCATCCGGGATTCTTGGGCGCCCCTGAAATGTAAGGTGTTTGCGTGGTTTGCACTCTAGGGACATTGCTGGACGGCTGATAGGCTTCAGCGCTGAAACTTGCCGAACCATGGAACTTGCAAGCTCTGCAATTGGGAGGAAGAAACGGTTAATCACCTCTTTGTCTCTTGTGTCTGGTCCCAGCAGCTTTGGAACTTAGTTCTCAGGAAGATTGGAGTCCGTTGGGTGCTCCAAAGGGGGGAGAACTCCTAGACCGCTGGCTGAAAGCGGTTGCCAACACGATAGATCTGCGTTTCAAGGGGACGAACACTGTGGCGATGTTGATCCTCTGGGCCATTTGGAAGGAACGCAATGCGCGGGTATTTGATGATCGAGCACTGGACTTGCACAACGTCTTGAGTGCAGCAATGCAGGAGCTGAAGCTTTGGCGAGACAGGGGACCGTCGAGTTTTTCCATTTTTTTTTGGGGAGATGTAAACCTTCAGGTGTAATTGAGGGCCAGTGTTAGCATGTACACTGTACGTTGTAAAATTTCTCTCTTCTTAATGGAATGACATGCAAGGCTTTTGCATGTTCCCGCCCTAAAAAAAAGGCCGACTTCAACTAGGAGATTCAGTATATGCCTTAGCCACAAATTGTTATCCTCAGATGAAAAGGCAGTGATGGTGTCCTGTCCTCCAAGATGAACTAGGAGAAAAGGTGCCCAAAAGAAGGCCAAAGACTGTCCCTGTAGATGGATCCATTTCTTGGATAGCATCTTCAAGTCGACAAATCTCACCAAGAGCGTAAAATGCAGTCATGTCTGTCCCCCTAGATAAGCCAAATTGAGAACATAAGAAACTAGCCGCTGCTTCGTCGCCTGAGGCCACCCGTGAAGAAGAGGAAGAGTTGTAGCAAAAAACTGAGAAGAATCATCCTGATTTCCCATGCCTTCCATAGTTGAACCAGTATATTTTCAAGTTGCATTCTGTTCCTGATGGATGTTTTTGTGTCTCTCATCTCTCCTGTTAATTCCATGTACATCTGTTTGGTCAGTAGGATAATTCTGAGAATTACTTACAAGCTATATGATGATTCTTTGATAGCATATGATAAACTGAAGCAAAAAAAAATCTTGTTCTTGATGTTTTCACCTAATAATGGCCTATACGTATATTGATCATTAACCTTTTTTACTTCATAGAATACAAATCACAATGTCAATGTTACTTTACAGTATACATGCATTGAGTCACACCCTCTACCTTCGAAGTATGCAGGAAAAGAGTTTCACTTCTTCCTTCAAAAAATATTGCGATGATTTACAGCTGATTATACAAGTTATCTTATCATGGGAAGATGTTAATGCAAACATATGACGCAGATGTGGCCTATGCCCTACACTGATTGAGCGTTACTTAATGATATTTATCCACATGAGTGCCACCTTAGCAAAATTTGGAAAAAAAAAAGACCATGTCAAGCAAGTTTAGGGGATAAAACGTACTGCTATATACGTAGAAAAAATAGAACAAATAGGAGGTAGTAATAAATTATAGAGAATTGAAATGCAGATGGTACAAGCACCATATTGCTATTCCATTAGCTCTTTTGCATAAAATGTGCACAACTTATAAGTAAATTGGCACATGTAAAACTGCTGAAAAATATTCAAGAGGGGAATGTATTTGATGCAATCCGTCCTTATATCTTTATTGCATGTGTCAGTGTGTGTACACGTGCGGGTGTGCGAAATCAATCTTCATCTAGATAAAAATAGGAAGAGTTTCTATATTACACCAGGATATTGGTGAACTTTTAATTTTTTTAGATAAATTAATAATGCAAAATAATTATAATCAAAGTATTGCACTGAAGATCACGTAAAGACAAAAAATGAACTCTCTGCTCCAAAACTAGATAATTTATAAGATAAATTTTAGGCATGTATTAGCACAGTTTAACAAGGGATTTATTAGGTGCAATCCACCCTTATCTATATCTATATTACTTAAAAAAACCCTTATGATCGTGGTGATTTTTTCTGTAAAGACTTATATTTCTTTCACACTCCTCCACTTCAGATCTAGCGGCTCAGATTGATCCCACGCTCGTCACAGCTGCCCTCCCCCTCACCGCAGGTCAACATCTCTCACAGATCCAGCCGCTCCGCCACCGCCGGCCTCCCCGTCCAGGTACAACCAATCTTGATCTACGATACTTATCGGGTAATCTCTGACAACCTTGCTCCCTATACTGCTAGCAGACAGCCGAGTTGCTGGCTGATAGGGAAGATGTAGATCATACTGAGATTCTGACTAATTGACTGATCAAATGCCTACATATACTCCCTCATGGCCGTGAGTGACGAGATACGAGAGCATGTGTGGCATGCTCCTCTCTGATTCTCATGCACTCTGATTCTCACAATACTTCTCTTTTTTTTCTCTACTGGCATCAAAGGAGCCAAGAATTTCGCGACATGTTGATTCACCTCAACGCCCATCTCTAAGATTTTTCTAGGATTTTCCCCATACTTTCATAAGATCGGAACAAAGTATTGGGATGTTTCTGCCGTTGTTAGGACCTAGGAGGTTTTGATCTTTCTTTCTTCTCTTCCAACATTTTATATTGTTGAATTTCTTTTCCACAACTATTTTTGGAGTGCAATTATGCACCCTTCTTGATCTTCTTGATGCTGCTCTTTAAGGTGTTTCATCTAAACGTCCCTTGTTTTCTGTTTGTAAAATCTGTTTTGCCCTGGGTTGATAAGTTGTGGATCCATTTTATAATTGTACACATTCATGCTTCTGTTGGTTATATGGCCCTGTACCACACATTATTCATTGGAATCTTCAGTCCCAATACTAAGTCGATTGTGGGAGTGGTTGGGGGAATCCAAAATTTTCCAGTGGTGATGGTCCATCCAGCTGGAACAAGGCAGATGAAGTTGGTGGAGATTCTCAAAATGGCAGCTGGAGCAGACCTGGTGGGAAACTTTGAAGGTGGTCATGGTTTTGGGCGAGGACGAGGCAAAGGCAGGGGCCGAGAATCTGGGGATTTAGGTGGCAGAAATGACCAAGGAAGCTGGAAGAACTCAGTGGTTAGTGACAATTCTGGAAGGCCCTCTTGGAGGTCCGATAGTCAAGTCGACAAGGAAGTGGGAGATTCCGGTGGATATCGGGGGAGAGGAAGAGGAAGGGGCCACTATGGAGGACAGGGAAGTGGAGACAATGGCTAGAGATACAGAGGTCGAAGCAGTTCTGAGTTTGGAAGGAGTGATGCTGATGCACCAAACTGGGGAAATAAAGGTGCATCCAATAAAGGTTCTTGGGATAGCGGGGACAATTGGAATGCCCCAAATTCATCAATTAATCAGCCTTGGAGTAGCAGTAGGGACACAAAGTCATCTGATGAAACGCCATCTGGAGGTGAGTGGCCTGTTTGATTTGCATGGTCAGTTATACTTTTGTCAACATGTGCGTGTGTTTTCTTCTTTATCTTCTGGATCCCAGATTCATTTGAATAATGCTATTGAGATTTGAATAAACTTTTTAACTTCAACAAGAACATGCTACTTGAATTTCTTGCTTTGATCGCTATTGTGGTTACTTAGGTTTAGCAAGATGGTGCTACCCTAGGTGCTGAGTGCTGGAGAGTATCAAAACCATTTTCTTGAAATTTTTATTGATGTGTTGAAGGGCTTTATTTCCATACTGTTGCATAGGTGAACAAAATGATCCTTGATAAGTTCTAAAGGTAAATATAGTTAAATTTAGCAATATCTATTACTCCACTTGGTGTTATAAGCTATAGTTGTGTGCTGATTTGTAGGCCAAGAACAACAAAGTGATGCTTGGGCTAGGAAGATTGACTTCTACTGCCGGTGATGAGGATAAAAGTGATGGCTGGGGCACCAAGGCGGAAGGCAATTCTGGTAGCACTGGGGGTAAGTGGGAGAATGCTTCGTCCGGTAATTCTGGAGCCAAGTAAATTTCTTGTTCTGCTCAAGCTTATGGTTTGCTATCATGTTCAGGTGAAGAGCAGCAAAGCAATCCTTGGGGTAATCCAAAAGTGCTTGGTTCTTCTAAAGGTGCTTTGAGAGGAAATTAAATTATTTCCTTTTGTTGTCTGCTTGGTTTTTGTAATTGATTTTGTTTGTGTATATGGCGCCTTGCGATGCTTATTATATTATACTACTTGTAGGCAAAGAACACGAAACTGACCCTTGGACAAGCAAGGTGACATCGGCTGCAGATGCTGTTGATAACAATAATGCCTGGAACTCTAGGGCAAGGGACACTGTGTCTGGCAGTAAGGGCAAGTGGGCAATGCTGGAGCAGAGGAAAAGGCTGATGCCTGGAATAGTAAAGGGGGGAATGAAAATAGTGGAGGTTGGAATAAACCAAGTTTCCCAGGTGGAGATCAGGAACCAGCTTGGAGCAATCCAAAGTATGGTGATGATAACAGTGGATATGGTAGGGATGGATTTGGACCCGGAAATCGAGGCAGAGGGAGAGGAAGGAATTTTGGCGATAGCGGATCCTCATGGAGTGGAGGAAGCAACAGAAATGACGAGCCACATGGAGAGAGATCTGAAGATCGCTGGAACACGCGAGATTCTGATGGTGGCAGAGGAAGAGGACCCTTTGGGAGAGGTAATCGTACTCAAGGTAATAACTATGGTTCGGGCAACAACAATGACAGAAGCTGGTGCTCTGGCAGGGGAAACAAGGACCGGGATAGTGGCAAAAATTTGAATCGAAACGATGACAAAAGACCGTTCGGTCAAGATCGAGGTGGTGGCTGGTCCCACTCTTCTTTAGTAAGCTTTCCTCTTTTTTTATTGCTGAAAAGGACCAATTTCTTGATTTGAATGGAAATGCGACCCTGTATGCTCTGCTATATGGCTGATTTTATTGGTTTCTTTTGCAGTATAAAGGAAACTGAGTACATTCCAGGACTAATTCACACACATATGGATTTGTAGGTTAATTGCGCTGCAGCTAGCTATACTAATCATGCTCAATATCTGATCTATTAGACCTGCATTGACACAATAGGATTGTCTGCTGTACTTCTGACATTTTCTGCTTTGTGCATATGGCAAACCAAGAATTAGATTACTAAACATCCATGTGAGTGCGCATGAGTTGCCAATGGTTTGGTATGGATGCTCGACGATGGAGAGGGCAGTAACATTTAGGCCACCGGAGATCAGTTCTACTTGAGAATGCAGTCATCCTTCTTCTAATTCTACCCAGTTAATTCCTCCTTAAAATAGTTGGATTCACCAATTAGTACTGTTTTCTATTTATTGCCAGTACAATTGACCATGGAAGTTGCTCTTTCAAATATGATGTTGTACTCATGACAAATAAAGATGTATGTCTCTTCTGGTTAGCTTTCTTTATATGTACAACACTGAGCTTTCTTTTGGCCTGTCACTAAACTTAGTGATCACCGTTCATACCATTTTGTTAGCTTATGATGTGGTGCAATATTTAGAACTGTTCAACAAATTCTATGTAATCTATATTGCTTCAACCCTTGCAAAACATATATTTTCATATAACTAGCTTCAGATGGCTTATTTTTATGATAGTTGAGCCTGCATTTGGACTCAAATATGAGTTCGTACTATGGATTTTAACTTCTTATCATATAAGTTGGGTGTGAATAGCTTACTGGTTAGCTAGATTCAAATCTTTCTTTTTAGCATTCTTCCTTGTTGGTTGTCCATCTTACAGTGCAACACAAAAAATTCCTCAAGCTACTAGAGTACTAATTATACTTCAACCAACTAGGATTAGAGACATTGGGTACAGAATTTTACAGAAATTAACAGTTTCACTCACCCACCTTTATTTATAGTTGTTTTGAAGAGAGATGGCTACAATATCTTCTAGAAAGGGAAAAAAAGGACATCATTCTTGCAGAATTAACATGCAATGAATGTGATGAAATAATATGATGCTAGGATGACCTAAAAACATAGATCTTTTCAATCGTTTGGACATATTCCTGTGGTTGGCAAATATGTTGTGTTATGGCTGCACTAAATGATAGTGATTGGTAATGCATTGGCAACCACCTTTTTTTTAAACGTGGTAGCTCGGCAAGCTTGTTTCAAAAAAAATATTCTCTTCAGATGATGATAATATTATATTTTAGGATATGACGCATATAATTCGGGGATTGACTCGAGAATATTTTAATGTGTATTTCCTTTGACAGGAAGGATCTATGTCTTGCCAGGCAGGCACCTTTATGAACTTATGATGAAGTTTCTAGGTTGTAATACTTTTTTAAAAAAAATTCAGATTAATGCCCTCAAATTTGGTTTTGTGATTATATGAAACCTAGGGCATGACTGATCATTAATCCATATCGACAGAAAAAAAATGGAATCTGTAAAAATAATTTAGCACTTCAAACAATTTTCTTCATTTATTCTAGTAGCAACGTGGGTTCCACGTGCACCCTTACTAGTAAAACTAAAATGTGCAACCAAGGTTCACTGACAGCATCCTAAGATGAAATTTTGAATTTGCAATTGGCACGGTAGTAATGGATTGCATCGCATACATTTCCAAGAATTGATGTTTTTAACGGTTGTTTTTTTGTTATTTTACTTTTAATTTGATATATTTGAAGGAAGAAATACACAAACATCGCTGATGCATGCATAACATACTCTTGGAGAAACATGACATCCCTAAATGCTTAGGGAATTGTGAAGCTATATGCGTTCTTGCACGATCAAGACAAATACGGATAGGAATATTGACCAAATCAGCCAATTAATTAATACATCACAAAATATATATTATATGGAGTATATTCATATGTAAAGTATATGTAAAGACAAAGGTAGGAGTGCTATTATGGAAATTGAATTGGTCATAGAAGCACTGGAGAACATGTACCTTGTTTAAGTAGATTGATCAGCTAGTACAGAGTGGACTCACGATGATCATAATCATTGACATGCTGGCCTATCACTGCCATGAAAGGTTCCCATGTTTCTTGGTAGCAAAGTGAAATGCTTCAATTCTTGTGAAAAATAAGAAGGGAAGATTTTGGAGGTGACCTTGAGGGACTGCAAGCCTACAAAGCACAAGTAGTACATCTGGCCTTCTTGATGCTCTTCCATGGGTTGCTTGCAAGATGGGCAGAGAGAATACGATGCTTTTCTTACTTCTTCCCTCTGATCCATTCCTTGTGAGTCTTGATGATCCATTCCTTGTGAGTCTTGATCACTGTCTCTACATAAAATCAATAAATCGGCCCTGACATGCTGCTTCACAGGTTCAAAACGGAATAACATAAACACTTACCTAATACACATAATGTAGCAAAAAGTTATTCCTCCCAAGAAAATGTGGCATAACACAAACTCTCTAAACTTAGGCCTTTATGCTATTGCTAGCATTGATAGTGCCTTGTACATTACCAAGATATTGGTGAATATCAAGTATACCAATATCAAAATCTTCACTACTCAAGTGCAGCGAGCTAACAAGCGAGAAAATATCAATTTTGAGAGTATTGCATAGTATCAACTTCATTCAATATCAAATCCCTTCTCATGGAGTTCCTGTATAACCTCATTTCTCATCCAAAACCATAGTTTCTATGCTTCCTGCTCAAACTTCACTGCAATTGCTTCTGCATGTTGTCAGAATCCATGTTGGCATCAACAAAACCCTTAGGTCCAATTGTGGTACCAAGAGCACTTCCATTTTTTATGAACTCTTCTACTGCCTCTTCATCACCTAGGTATGGGAACTTCCTGCGCTCATAAAGGTGTGCCATTTCTCTTTCTTCCTGAAAAATGGATGAGGTATCATGTTAGAAATCACAAGCAACGAGAAGAATTGCACGACAACAAATCATCCTGGAAAATACAGGCATTAGAAATTATAGGCGTATATTACACAATATTGTTCAAAACAATGAAGAGTTAAACCAACCTTCTTGATCTAGAAATTAATTGTTCAAAATTCTATAGACACTTTATGACATGAAATTGTAAGTAAATATGTGACGAGAATGCTATATTCTCTGAAATTTAAATGGTAACGGGGTTCTAGCAAACCTTAGAACTATATAATACATGGGGTTACATGCCACAAGTTATAATCATTAAACATAAGGTTTTATGAAATTTACTCTAATATCAGCAAAGCTTAATCTTAGTGTACTACATAGAGATATTGGATCGGAACTACAATAATATGAAACAAAGTTTACAGTCTGTTTTGCACCATGACACAGGAACTAAGGGCAGTATGGATTGCTACCAAAACTTGCCTTGCCAATTAGGTAGCTTCAACAGTATTTGCAATTGTTTGGATTGATGCCAACATTTGGTAACATTCCTTGGTAGCAATCAACTTTCAGTACTAACCAAAATTTGGCTTCTAATTGGTAGCAAGCCAAACAGGTGTTTGGCGCAACTCTAACCTACCAAATTTTGGCAGTGCCTAGCTTTTGGCACTACCACAATTTGATGGTTTAGATAATCAAACCCAACCTAGAATTGCATTTCTTTAATAAATAATGGTACGACACAATTTCTTTTCCCACACAATTCAGCAATTTGCTTTGTATGGATACATAGAGATTAAACATGATCTGTGGTGGCATTCTTAACTATTTCATTGTAAACCTTCATGATAAACCAATGGATACCTTGTAATAGTTGCTATCCAGTGCTCTTTTTAGATGTGCCTTGTATCTGATGCGGATATACCTTGCTATTGGACATTCTCCTTTGCATGTGCATTAGAACATAAGATGAATTCATTTCTCTCAAAATCAACATAGGAAATACATAAGAATTTGATGCTACATAATATTTGTTACTCCATTATTTTCAAATATATGAGAAGTGAACTTTTGGCATGCACAAATGTTAGCAGCCAGGGGTTCATCCAGGCTGCGGAGGTGGTAGCTATGCTTGACGGGAGGGTGAGATCTTTTGCCTCGCCACTGTGGAGCCGTGACGAGAGAGAGAGAGAGAGAGAGAGAGAGAGAGAAAGGATATAGATTAATCTCAGCTTGCTTTATTCATCGACTCACGGTCTTATATATGGCTTACACGATTGCAATAAACTGCTACTAAGAAGGGATAACAATTGTAACCTAATTGATTAGAAATGTAATCTAAATGCAAGCTGTTGCAGCACGTCCAGCAATGACACTGATACTTCCTGGCGCACCCGTTTGCCGCATTCACCCTGCGTCCTGCGCTCCCAACGCACCGGATGATGGCTTCGCTCGACGTTGATATGTGTGTCTCAACATAACATCTCTCCCTCCCTCGACGAGCAGCTCACCCACAAGCTGAAAATCCAGATAGCGCTGGCGAAACTCGTCCAGGACTTCCCACGATGCTAATGACGGTGGCAGGCCACCTGGCAGACACCCCATGCAAGCCTCACACGGAGCACGTGTGCACTAGCAGGACCGCCCGATGATGAATCGGGGGTAGCAGCGGCGGCGCAATTGGAGGCGTGCCGACAAACTTTTTGAGCAGTCCCACATGGAACATGTCGTGCATCCTCATGCCGGCCGGCAGCGCGAGCTTCTACGCCACTTCGTTGACAACCGCCACAACTTGATAGGGCCCATAAAAGCGAGGCCGAAGCTTGACTTTCCTTGCCTCGAGAAGAGCCGTTCGAACTCGGTGGCATAGACGGAGCCAAATCCATTCACCAACCACAAAGGAAACTAGCCGGTGGCGCTTGTTGTACTGCTGGCCATGCACATCGGTGAGGAACACGGCGGGTTCCTCCATGGCCCGGGCCACAGCAGTGACGCGGATCTCGTCTGGCTCGTAGGAGCGAAGCAATAGGGGTCCCGGCCATAAACCACTCGGAATGGCGTCTCCCGAAGGGCAAAGTGGTACGACGTATTGTAGACATACTCCGCCCACATAAGCCAACATACCCATTGGCGCGGCCAATCACCCGTGAAGCATTGGAGCTACATGGCGATGACCTTATTGACCGCCTCTGACTGGTCGTCCACCTGCGGATTGAAGGCCGAGCTCATGTGAAGCTTGGTGCGAGTTGCAGCGAAGAGTGCCTTCCAAAGCGCCAACATGAACCTAGGATCTCTGTCGGAGACAATCGAAGCCGGCACGCCGTGCACATGGACGACATTTGCGTAAAACGCTAGTGCAACGAAGTGCGCGTACTTGGAGAAGCGGTCAATGATGGTGAGGATGACGGACTTGCCACCGACGCATGGTAGCCCTTCGACAAAGTCCACGGCCATTTCAACCCGCACCGCCGATGGCATGGGTAGGGGCAACAGCATGCCACTGGTGAAGGTCCTCTGTTTTGTTACATTGGAACACAGAGCAGCCACACACAAACTCCTAAACGACGCAGCGATCATCTGGGGTGTGGATATCTCGACGGAGGAGGTGGAGTCTATTAGTTCTTAGGATTACTCTAATCCTTAGCCTACACATAATCACCTTAAATCATTGCGGAATTGGGTGAGATTACTGACCGGTTGAAGTGGAGCCCATCGGTGCCGTGATTGAGATTGTCGGCGGTGTAGTAGGACGTCGATCGACTTGTGGGTGGCATCGCCCCTTCGATCGCCACCTGCACTGGCCGATGATGGAGAAGGAGATCGACCTTCGGTCTTCTTCTAGCGGGCTTAAGATCGGCTAGGGTTTTTAGGGTTGGCTTAACGTGCGATGGATTGATCCCTATTCACGTGCCGTAGCCCCTTTTAACTTTTGCGTCGGAGGAGATCGGGGCGATTTCGTTAGAGAGAAAAACGGCGCTACCGATCATTGCGCTTGCCTAGAACTCGTTCCACATTCGTTAACGACGTGTGGGAGTGGGTGAGCTGAGCCCACACACCTTACCCTGGCTCAGTGGCCATTAGATCAACCAACATTCTCCCACTTGATCTTAAGGCTAACAAGTCCAGTCTAAGTAGTATAGTGAACTAAGATAATGTGTCGCAGCGGTCAATGAAACGCCACTACGACAACAGTATCTATAGTCACCAAATTACCTCGATAGGAAATAACTTACTCTTATAGGGTGTTGATTAATTCTTATGCCCCTATTCCAGCATCATACTTATAGGCTACCTACTAATCCCATGCCGGCAATATGCTCATTAAATAAATTGGGTGGTAGGTCTTTAGTGAGCGATCCATGAGCATTAACTTAGTGCTTATGTGCGCAACCTTAATTGTTTGATCCTGAATTCTATCTTTCACAAAGAAATACTTTATGTCAATGTGTTTGGCAGCACCACTTGGCTTGTTGTTACTCGAATAGAACACTGCGACTTTATTGTCGCAGTATATAGTGAGTGGCTTAGAAATGTTGTCTACTACTTCTCGGAATAAAGCCTTTAAGCCATACGGCCTGCCCGGTTGCCTCATAACATGTTATAAACTCAGATTGCATCGTCGACGCTGCGTGAGAGATTGTTTGGAGCTTTTCCATGAAATGGCTCCTCCTGCAAGAGTGAAGACATAGCCTGATGTAGATTTTTTAGTGTCTACACACCCTGCAAAATCAGCGTCTAAATAACCAACAACTTCAAGGTTATCAGACTTTCTATAAGTTAGCATGTAATGCTTAGTGCCTTGCAAATAACACAGAACTTTCTTAACAGCCTTCCAGTGGTCTAAACCTAGATTAGAGTAGTACCTGCCAAGCATTCCGGTCACAAAAGCCAAGTCCAGTCGCATACAGACTTGTGCATACATTAAGCTTTTGACAGCTGAAGCATACGTAATCGACCTCATCTGATCCTTCTCTAATTGATTCCGCGGGCTTTGAAATAAACCAAACTTATCGCCCTTAATAATTGGTGCAGGCGTGACAGAGCACTTACTCATGTTGTATCTTTCAAGTACTTTGTCAATGTATGACCTCTGAGATAACCCTAATACTCCTCTAGACCTGTCTCGATGTATCTCAATACCCAAAACATAAGAGGCTTCACCAAGATCTTTCATATCGAACTTAGAGGACAAAAATGTCTTAGTCTCATGCAGCAAATGCTTATCGCTGCTTGCTAATAGAATATCGTTCACATAGAGTACTAAGATCATAAACTTGCCACCCTTATACTTCATATAAACACAATTATCCACTTCATTCTCCTTAAATCCGAAGTTCTTAATTATATCATCGAATTTAAGGTACCATTGTCTAGACACTTGCTTAAGACCGAAAATGGATTTCTTTAGCCTGCATCCCATATGCTCCTTGCTTTTCATGACAAAACCCTCCGATTGTGCCATGAAAACCTGCTCATGCAAGTCACCATTAAGAAATGCAGTCTTGACATCCATCTGATGTAACTCTAAATCATAATGAGCTACCAGTGCCATGACAACTCTAAAGGAGTCCTTCTTAGGGACCGGGGAAAAGGTTTCATTATAGTCTATTCTCTTTCTCTGTGAAAAACCCTTGGCTACGAGCCTCGTCTTGAATCGTTTGACGTTTCCCTTGGAGTCATACTTAGTTTTGTAGACCCACTTACAGCCTACTGTTTTAACTCCTTTGGGAATTTCTACTAAATTCCAGACATCGTTAGTGCCCATAGACTTTAGTTCATTTTCCATGGCGTCAAGCCACTTAGATGAATTCTCACTAATGATGGCTTCCTTAAATGAAGTGGGATCATCTGCTTTCTCAATGTCTTCTCCAGTAAAGATCTCATAATCACTAGGAATGGCAGATCTCCTCTCCTGATGTGATCTTCTTAGTTGTTCATCTGGAATTCCGACGGGCTGAGGAATTTGCACATCAGTGTATACATCATTTTGTGCTACAGGTTCATTAGTACTCTCAACTGGAGATGGATCCACAGAAGAGGATGCCTGTGGCACTTGCTGAGACACAGGCATATTTTCCTGTTGGATAACCGGCATGGTGACACGGATTTCCTCAAGGTCCAACTATCTGTCCTGTGAGCTCCCACAGATTTGATCATTCTCTAGGAAGACGGTGTGTCTTATTTCTATGAATTTATTAACACGGTCTGGGCAATAAAAACGATACCCCTTAGATCTTTCTGGGTATCTAATGAAGTGATAGCTCACAGTCTTAGGTCTAATTTCTTCAGATGTGGATTAAAAGGTCTTGCTTCAGCAGCACATCCTCATACTCTTAAATAATTTATACTCGGCTTTCTACCAGTCCATAATTCATAAGGTGTCTTAGGTACGGACTTAGTAGACACCCTATTTAGTATATGAGCGGCTTTCTTTAATGCCTCCATCCACAATTTCACAGACATGCTAGAGTGACTAAGCATGCTACGCACCATGTCCATTAGTGTGTGATTACGACGCTCCGCAACTCCATTCTGTTGTGGTTCACCGGGTATAGAATATTGTGCAACTATGCCATTTTCCTGTAGGAACTTGGCAAATGGCCTTAGAATTTGCCCGTATGGAGCACATTTCCTATAATATTCTCCTCCTCGGTCTGAGCGCACTACTTTAATTTTAACATTATGCTGATTTTCTACCTCTGCCTTAAAAATCTTGAACTTATCTAGTGCTTCAGACCGGTCATTAAGGGGGAAAATGTAGCCATAACAGGAAAAGTCATCAGTAAACGTAATGAAGGAATTAAAACCGTCTATTGATGTCACTGGGAAGGGTCCACAAATATCTGTGTGGATTAACTCAAGTATTCTCGTACTCCTAGTGGCCCCTTTCTTAATTGTTTTAGTGAATTTGCCTTTGATACAGTCTAAGCAGGGATTTTCCTCAGTGAAATTTAATGATTGAAATATCTCGTCTTTAATGAGACACTCCATCATCCCCTTCGAAATATGGCCTAAACGACAATGCCATAGTTTTGATGAGGTCTCATTTATCTTAACATGATTAGCAACATCACATAAAGTCATTTCAGATTCATCAAGAGAGAGAAAATAAAGTTTACCTCGCTTAAAAGCAAGGTCCACTACCTCATTATTAAACTTAATAAAACATTCAATGTCTCCAAAATCAACTCTAAAACCATGTTCCGTTAAATAAGTAACGGAAATAAGGTTTCTTTTGACGGATGGAACATAAAGAACATTATGTAATAATAGCTTGAAGCCTCCTCCTAAAACTAAAAGAAGATCTCCAATAGCCTCGACATGAAGTTCATTACCATCTGCCACTCTAAGACTTTGCTCCCCTTTGTAATAGTCCTCACGGAACGCAATTTCTGAAATGAATGGGTGACGTGCATAGTTGCACCTGAGTCAATCCACCAAGAACCAGAGGTATAATTCACATAGAGTGTATCATCAACATAAGAGATAATATCAATAATAATGTTACCATGCTTAGCAAACCACTTCCTAAAACCATTACACTGTTTCTGCATATGCCCAATCCTTTTGCAAAACTTACACATTACGTCATTGGATGTAGACGTACCAGATCCAGATGGAGCACCTTGGGGTGGCTTAAACTTCCCCTTTGGCTTAGGCTTAGGCCTGCCAGTCTTAGGTCTTTTGCTGGATTCGCCTACACAAGCTTCATCAACCTTCCTCTTTCCCTTACAAGACTCAGCGAAGAAAGCCTATTCCTTTTGCCTTTCTGCCTTTTGACGTTCCTCTTCCTCCACGGAGTGAGAAATGAGTTCGGCAATGGACCATTTGTCCTTCTGAGTATTGTAGTTAATCTTAAATGGACCGTAATCCAGTGGCAAGGAACTCATGATGAAATGGACTAGAAAGTCATCAGAGATAGCCATGTCCATACTCTTCAATTGTGCTGCCATGTTGGTCATAGACATGATGTGCTCTCGCACACTCCTCTTCCTGTCGTAACAAGAGGTGAGCATCCTCATGATGAGAACACTAGCATAAGTCTTGGATGAGCCTTCAAAATTTTGCTCAACATTAGTCATGTACCTCCTGGTAGTGTCAGCATCGGAAATGCTGCCTCTGATGCCAGGGGATATTGAGTTCTTAATGACCATTAAACTCATGCGATTCACCTTCTCCCATTTTTCCACCTTCTCCTCATATGCCTTCTTAATTGCATTAGCGGCACAGTGGGAGAGGCAATGGGTGCTTCCTCGCATAAGGTAACATCATAATCAAGTAGCCCAAGGGTAATGTTCACCCTCTCCTTCCATTCCTGGAAGTTGGTGCAATTTAGTTGCTCAATGCTGTTTATTTGAGCAACAACATCATTGATAGTGGTTAAAATTAATGACAAGCATTAGTAAATAGCAAAAATATACATAATTAACCCTACGTTGGTTTGGTTAATCATGCACAAGAAAAATTATTCTACTTCATAATTCTGTTGGGCAAAATGAAGCGAAAATTGAATTTGTTGTTAATAATAATGTTCCAAGCCATAACTCCGTTGGGTCGAAATGACAAAGAAAATAAATAAAATATTCCAACTAAATTTCCCATTGGTTCCATTTAGTTGGAAATTAATTCTAATGTAGAAATATAAATTTTACTTCAATTTATAGCATTAAGAAATGGCTTAAAAGAAATTAAATCTCAATATATAAATCATAAATTAATAATTATAGCTTAAAGAAATTAAATCTCAACACATAAAATATAAGGGAAAAATTACACAAATTTAATGACATCATGATAATTTTACTGTAATTTAAAAGCATGAAGAAAAGTCCTAAAGTAATTTAAATCTCCTTAATGAAATTAATAAAGAAACAGCTAAAGAAAATAAAAGAAAACATGAATTGGCCTTGCGGCCCATTAGAGGCCTCTCGGCCTGTTACTGTGCTCCGGGCATGCACGGTGTAATGTGCACAGCCCAGGCATCGAGCGCACGTGGCGGCCCAAATCCCTCTGCAGGCCCACGCGCCGTCGCCGTTTGATCGCAATCAACGGCCAAGATCGATCGAGAGACAGGCAAGAGATCGGCGCAGCTCGGGCTGAGCGACGAGTGTCGAGATATGATCCGATGGCCAGAGATCCACGGGCTCGCGACAAAAATGCCGGTCGGCCAGCCGAAACACTAATCCCCACTCCGATCCCTTTCTCTTCCCGATCTCCACGTGCGAGAAAGCGGCAACGCCGACGCCGAGCAAAGCGGCAGCGGCGGCGGCGGCCATGGCGCGCTGCGGTCTTAGGCCGCGCGCCGTGGTGTTCCTCGCCGCCGTTGTGCTGGTTCTCCTCCTCGGTGCAGCGCACGGCTGCGCCGGGCGAGCCTCGGCCCCGCGCGGCCAAGGAGGCAAGGCACGAGACCGGTCCAGCATGGCGGCAAGGCGAGGACGATGAGGTCACACGGAGGCGGGTTCGCGGCACAACCTTGGCGAGAAGGACCTCCGGTAAGTCCACTAAGTCCCGCCCTTCGGTTGTACTTGATTTGGGGATTTCTTGATTCGGGATTTAGAGGAAAATTTCTTAGGGTTTTGGGGGTTTCAGTCGAAAGCAATTTGGAGATTTCTTAATTTTCTTATCCCAAATTTGACTCCCTTCCTTCTAATTGCTGCCCAAACCGAAGCCAATTAGCTAAAACCACGGCATTAGGGCTTCAACCGGGATGATGGACATATGTGGTGGCTAAGGATGGCTATGATACCACAATATTAGTTCTTAGGATTACTCTAATCCTTAGCCTACACATAATCACCTTAAATCATTGCGGAATTGGGTGAGACTACTGACCGGTTGAGGTGGAGCCCATCGGTGCCGTGATTGAGATTGTCGGCGGTGTAGTAGGATGTCGGTCGACTTGTGGATAGCGTCACCCCTCCGGTCGCCACCTGCACTGGCCGATGATGGAGAAGGAGATCGACCTTCGGTCTCCTTCCAGCGGGCTTAAGATTGGCTAGGGTTTTTAGGGTTGGCTTAACGTGTGATGGATTGATCCCTATTCACATGCCATAGCCTCTTTTAACTTTTGTGCCGGAGGAGATCAGGGCGATTCCGTTAGAGAGAAAAACGACGCTACCGATCGTTGCGCGTATGTGGAACTTGTTCCACGTTATCGGTCGCATCCAGGCCGTACGCCACTTGCACCTCAACACAATCCCCCAACACCACTGGGTTAGTAAGCTCCTCGGGTTTGATTTTGATGTCGTGTTTAAATCCGGGCGCAGCGCTGCCGCAGACGCCTTGTCTCGACATGACCCCTTGTCGCACTGTGCGAGCAGCTAGCGGCGGGCTCTCTGGAACAACCATGGGCGCTGCTTGACGACATGGTAGCGTTTGAACACCGCATTTTACATTCCACCGAAGTCACCCCTTCTTGGCAGGGTGCTCACCACGGCACATGATGACAAACATGAAGGCATCCAAAAGACTCTGTTGGTTGGCCAGGGCATGGTGGTGGGCTGCCATGGGGTGGCTGAACTTGGCGATCTGCACGCCCTCCTGATGCAGCACGGCGCCGAAGCCGGTCTCGGATGTGTTGCTCTCCACCACGATCGGGCGCGCAAAGTCCGGCAATTTGAGAACTGGTGGCGTGGTGAGGGCCGATTTGAGTAGGTGGAACGCCGCTTGGCGTTCCGACGACCAAGAACGCGTCATTCTGGAGGAGGTTGGTGAGTGGCGCCACCACAGCGCCGAAATTGATGATGAGGCCGCGGCCACTCGTCGACGGCTCAGACCTTAGTAGCGTCCATGGCCCGACACCACATGCCACAAGGTAGGCCATGGTGTCATCCCCGAAGGAGCACTTCGAGCGCTTTGCGGAGAGCTTGTTGTCGCACAGGATGGTGCGGAGGTTTTGTAGGTGTGACAACCACGACGGGCGGTAGATCAAAATGTTGTCGAAGAAAACCAAAACACACCGGCGGAGAAATGAGCTGGAACATGGCGGGCACGTTCGTCAACCCGAACGGCATTACCAGGAACTCGTACAAACCCTCGTGCGTGCGGAAGGTCGTTTTCTTGATGTCCCATGGATGCATACACACCTGGTGATAAACGGATCGCACGTCCAACATGGAGAAGCAGCACGCGCCGTGCAGTTCCTCGAGCAGCTCGTCGAACCGGAATGGGGAACTTGTCTTTGATTGTGTGCGTCCGCAGTGAGGACGAGAAGGCGTAGTAGCTCCGCCAGACGATGCCTTGTGCCACCATGTCACGGTATTGGCGCTCTAGCTCGTCCTTGAGGCGAGTTGGGTAGCGGCAGGGGCGGACTGCCACCAGCCCCGTGCCTGGAAGCAGATGGATGCAGGGATCACGGGCGTGCGGTAGAGGCAGGCCTGTCGGCGTGTCGAAGACATCCTCGAACTCTGCCAGGAGCACGTCGAGGAGGCCCTTGCTCTAGCACGCGGCGGTGCGGGCTGGTGCGCGCGCGGCGTCGGCAAGTCCTCGCCATTCGACGGGTGATCGCCATGCCAGAAGGACATGCCGAGCTCGGAGAAGTCCCAAAGAATGGGCCCTAACGTCGCCAGCCATGGTCTCTAGCACCAGGTCTTAGCCACCTAGTGGGAGGCGTATAGATCCATGAAGAACACCTCGTCGCCGATCACGATGTGTCTCTGGCAAGACGCCGGGCGACGGTCACGCGCAACCCGTCATGTATTGCCAACGGCAGTCTAGATCGCACTACATAAGCTTGGGAAAGGAAATTGTGAGTAGAACCGAAATCAATCAAGGCAGTCAGAGTGTCGTCACCCAGCTGGACTCGAATGTGCGTGGTGTAGGCCACCCGGATGCCCGAGCCAGCGAGGAGCGAGATCTGCGAGGTCTCCACAGATGCCTTGTGCGCATCGTCCGCCTCTCCTTCCGGCTCCTCGTCGTCCATCTCCAGGAAGAAAGGCTTCTTGCACAATCAGAGAGGCCCTGGCGCCGGCGGTCGTCCATCTCTTCCTGAGTAAGGCGGCGGACCGCGCGACCGGCCACCGTCGCGGTGCGCTGCACCATGGCGAGGGGCGTCAAGGACGCCGCATCTGAAGCCGGAGCCAGTAGAAGAGCACGCGACATCGGGGACGGCCATGGTACCTCACGAATAGGCCTGCCAGTGGTTTCAAATCCAACCCACAACCAGCCCAAATCAAAGCTGTAAGCTACATTAGCCCAACCCACTCAGATCCATTAACCAATCCAGCCCATTTCCTATTTCAGCCCAAACTAAACCAACCCATTTCCTATTTCAATTCACTTCCCCAATCCATTTCAACCCATTTCAAATCCACCCAACAGCTCAATTGGCAGGCCCCCATCGCCGGTCGGGGATTTTTACTGTTAATAATTTAATTTATTTTTTAATTTACAAAACTAAATTTTAATTTTTTTTGCAGAAATACACTCTTACCGTCGTGGGTCAGGGCGGCATTTAAAAACCGCCGTGGCCCAGGACGGCAAATGGCCGGGGCCCACGGCGGCGTCACCAGGCCGTGACGGCGGCCCACGGCGTCAGCGGGCCGGGGGCCACGTGGCATTGCTGCCCTGGGCCATGGCGGCGAATGGCTCCAGGGGGCCGAACGTAAAAATGCATTCGCCGCCGTCCTCCAGGCGCGGGCGCGAGCACGGGCACGGGCGCGAGGAGGAAGAGGCCGAGGAGGGGAACCGGCCTGCGGGCGCACGGGGTGGAAGGCCGGCACAGGAGCGGGCCGCCGGCCCAACAGAAGAAAAAGAGAAACAAAAATGAAAAAAAAGATTTTTCTTGTATTCTCTGTGCCAAAATACATTAACTGGATTTTTAGTGGAATTTTCAGAGCATAGGAACTATTTTTAATAAATCAAAAACGCTTATTGAAATTTAAATCGTCCTGGAAAATCTTTTTCCATTTTCATTTCTCCCTTTCTTCTGTTGGGCCGGCGGCCCGCTCCTGTGCCGGCCTTCCTCCCCGCGCGCCCGCAGGCCGGTTCCCCTCCCCGGCCTCTTCCTCCTCGCGCCCGTGCCCGTGCCCGTGCCCGCGCCTGGGGGACGACGGCGAATGCATTTTTGCATTCGGCCCCCTAGAGCCATTCGCCGCCGTGGCCCAGGGCGGCAATGCCACGTGGCCCTGGCCCACTGACGCCGTGGGCCGCCGTCACAGCCTAGTGACGCCGCCATGGCCCCGGCCATTTGCCGTCCTGGGCCACAGCGGTTTTTAAATGCCACCCTGGCCCACGGCGGCAAGAGTGTATTTTTGCAAAAAAAAAATTAAAATTTAGTTTTGTAAATTAAATTATTAACAGTAAAAATTCGCCGGTCGGCGGCGGCAGCAACCAATTGGTTGACGATGGTGATCCCTCGGACGTTGCAGCGACGGAAGCGGGGGTGGAGGAGGAAGTGAGTTGTTGGGCACCAGCTGTTGGAATTGCTAAATGGGCTAAGGCCCATGTGGAGAATAATTCCTAGTAAAATCTCAAAAGCCCACCTCATGGGGAGTGGCATGGGAAGTTTAGTACCACCTTGCTAGTTCTAGGAGAGGGAGACCTCCTTATAAGGGTGAGCTCTCTCCTAGCCACTTGAGACATGCATAGTGGAGAGAACTGGAGGAACACGTGCGCGCTCGCTCACCACGCCAGGCGGCGCGCGTACGCGACATGCGCGTGAATGGTCCGCTAAAATTGGCTTTTTGCAGTTTTTGTTTTGCTGCAAATTAGAGTCCAGATAGGATACGCGCAGCCTATCCGGTTCGGTTACGAGATAGAGATCGTGCGGGCGTCCTGATCACACGTCCTAATATCTCTATAAATACCGAGCTGCTGTCTTCACGCAATAGATACGAAAACAGTCTAGGGCTTGCCATCTCTTCGGTTTTGAGCCGTTGTTCGTCGTCTACTCCGTCCCGATCGTCGGCGTGCACCGGCGGATTGGGAGAGCAGGTCTCCGGAACCCTCGCCTTTGACGTCCTGCATTGGGAGAGGGCGAATAAGGTTTTTGGGAAGCGCTATGCGTGATTGCTCGCTGTGCGCCCATCACGGCTCGTCTTCCTTCACGTTCGGGCGCTGCGCGTCGTCGTCATCACCCGGTGCCGCGTGTTGTTCGTGTGGTACGTGCTGCGCCTGTGTCTGCTCCACAACAGCCCCCACAACAGGGCTGTAGGTACGCGTACTCTATGTCTTCTATGTTTGATCTATTCATGTTAAGTACTGTCATATACATGTTTAGATCATATTACATGATTCTGTTTACTTGTGCTATTAATGTCATGATTTATTTATGGAATAAATTAAATCTACATGTGCTTATATTTTCAACAATCCAAAAACCTTACTATAGGCACTGTAGTTTTACGATGGCTGGTTTTGCCGATGCACTGAAGCCGGATAAATTTACCGGCGTGCACTTTAAGAGATGGCAGATTAGAGTCACTCTGTGGCTGACAGTTATGAAGTGCTTCTGGGTGAGTACTGGCAAACCTAAAGGAGTTCTCTCTGCTGAACAGCAGAAAGAATTTGAGGAAGCCACTACTCTTTTTGTGGGATGCATTCTTAGCGTTCTTGGTGATCGTCTGGTCGAGGTGTACATGCATATGACCGACGCTAAGGAGTTATGGGATGCACTGAATACCAAATTCGGTGCTACTGATGCTAGCAACGATTTGTACGTCATGGAGCAGTTTCATGATTTCAGCATGGTTGACAACCGTTCTGTGGTCGAACAAGCTCATGAACTACAAACCATTGCTAAGGAACTCGAACTCCTTAAGTGTGCCCTTCCCGACTGTCGGAGGATGAAACCTCAACGGCGGGAGGTCGGGAGACCCCCCTTTTGAGATTCGGCCAGGGGAGTAGTTCTCAGGCGAAGCTGGCGTCAGTGGGTATCAGCAGAACGATGGATGAACCGAAGGGAAGAAAGCACACGAAGAAGACAGGAGGATTTATACAGGTTCGGGCCGCACGGAGACGTAATACCCTACTCCTGTGTGTATGCTATGTGGGGATGAATGTGGTTGCAGTGTTACAAGATGAGCTCAGCCCGCTTGCCGGCGCTGAGGAAGGAGAACAGTATCTAAAGAGTGAGCTCGGGAGCAGAGGGTTAGAGGTCCTTAGTGCAGTGTGTCTCCCCCTCGTCTCCCCTGGCATGGATCCTCCTTTATAGGCGAGGGGAATCCATAGTGCCGAAGTACATGAAGCGGGAGAGAAAGCGGTGTCTTGTCGCACGTCTCCGCCTGCTGCCACCTGCTACGCCCACGCCGGGGTAGGTCGGCTGCGGGCGGCCAGTCTTCGGGACGTGAGGATGTGACGGGATGTGACGGAGTGTCTGGTCGTCTGGTCGCCCGCCTTGGTTGATGGAGCGGGGAGACGTGACGTCGCACTCTTCCAAGTCAAAAGGCTCTGACTGTGAACAGCGATTGCACAGTGAAAGGAGCCTGTGCAGTAAAAAAGGCTCTGACTGCACAGGAGCAGGCGAATGGCGCGTCACGCCTCGTCGCCTCATCGTTAATGCGGGTAGTTGGAGAGTTGGTCCGCTAGAGTTCTTCGGGTGGATCGGCCCGGCAAGCCGAGACGATCGGCTCTCGGGGCCGCACTCGGGGCCGAGGCGATCGGGGGCAGTCGGCACCGGGGCAGTCGGCACCCGGGCAGTCGGCATCGGCTCCGGGGCAGTCGGCAGTCGGCCCTGTGGCCGGGCATCGGCCCCCGAGAGCAGTCGGCACCCGGGAGCAGTCCAGTCGGGAATCGGCACCCGGGTCCGGGACGACCGGCGCCCGAGACCGGGGGATGCGCGTCCGGGCCCGGCCAGTGCCCGGGCCCTGGATACTTGGCGGGAGAGCGGCCGTAGCTGGTCTTCTCTTGCGCAAAATGTGGATTCCGGAGTATTTGCCGTGGCCGAAGACCCTCGCGTCCTCGGGGATTGGGGGACCCCCAGTCCCATTTCGCCGATAGTGGCCCCTGGCCCTGTTGCTCGGCCAGGATCAACCCCGGGCAGGAATAGGGCGACGTCTTGAAGAAAAGAGGGGACGCGGGGTGCACCTGGTTCACCCCTACCTGGCGCGCCAGCTGTCGGAGGATGAAACGTCGACGACGGGAGGTCGGGAGACCCCCCTTTTGAGATTCGGCCAGGGGAGTAGTTCTCAGGCGAAGCCGGCGTCAGTGGGTAGCAGCGGAATGATGTATGAACCGAAGGGAAGAAAGCACACGAAGAAGACAGGAGGATTTATATAGGTTCGGGCCGCACGGAGGCGTAATACCCTACTCCTGTGTGTATGCTATGTGGGGATGAATGTGGTTGCAGTGTTACAAGATGAGCTCAGCCCGCTTGCCGGCGCTGAGGAAGGAGAACAGTATCTAAAGAGTGAGCTCGGGAGCAGAGGGTTAGAGGTCCTTAGTGTAGTGTGTCTCCCCCCCGTCTCCCCTGGCATGGATCCTCCTTTATAGGCGAGGGGAATCCACAGTGCCGAAGTACATGAAGAGGGAGAGAAAGCGGTGTCTTGTCGCACGTCTCCGCCTGCTGCCACCTGCTACGCCCACGCCGGGGTAGGTCGGCTGCGGGCGGCCAGTCTTCGGGACGTGAGGATGTGACGGGATGTGACGGAGTGTCTGGTCGTCTGGTCGCCCGCCTTGGTTGATGGAGCGGGGAGACGTGACGGCGCACTCTTCCAAGTCAAAAGGCTCTGACTGTGAACAGCGATTGCACAGTGAAAGGAGCCTGTGCAGTCAAAAAGGCTCTGATTGCACAGGAGCAAGCGACAGGCGCGTCACGCCTCGTCGCCTCGTCGTTAATGCGGGTAGTTGGAGAGTTGGTCCGCTAGAGTTCTTCGGGTGGATCGGCCCGGCAAGCCGAGACAATCGGCTCTCGGGGCCGCACTCGGGGCCGAGGCGATCGAGGGCAGTCGGCACCGGGGCAGTCGGCACCCGGGCAGTCGGCATCGGCTCCGGGGCAGTCGGCAGTCGGCCCTGTGGCCGGGCATTGGCCCCCAGGAGCAGTCGGCACCCGGGAGCAGTCCAGTCGGGAATCGGCACCCGGGACCGGGGGATGCGCGTCCGGGCCCGGCCAGTGCCCGCGTGTTGACACCGAAAATCGCCGGGTCCCGGTTCGGCGTCTGGGTGACACGCGAAGGCCTGGGAGATTTGCTTCACTCCAGTGCAGGTCCTAAAGTTTGAGGTTCGTAGGCGTGCCAGTCAATTTGACCCTGTAATTGACAAGGAGGAAAATGTTAAATCAATGAGCCAATCGGCTGGAAGCTGATCTAGACTCGTTTCATCAGCCGATGGCCGATGCACACTGTAGCACTTACACATCGGCTTAGGTCCGATGACGGCAAGAACAATAATGTAATAATAAACAAATGTCATGCTAGCCGATCATCGAAGGGATATTCGAAAACCGGCTATAAGCTAGATAAAATAAACAAGTATAATGCATAAATAAATCAAATAGATCCTAGCTGATCATGATCTAGTGTTACTGGTGTTGTTATGAAGGTATGCCAGCACCCGAGCCCTTGCTCCCAAGATCTTCATCCGCTATCCGGGCCCATATACTGGTCCTTACCTAGGCTCATGCCCGGGCCCTTACCTGGGGTCGTGCCCGGGAACCTGCTTGTACTTGTGCTTGGATCGGCAGAATAAACCCATCGGCTAGCCCTTAACCGATTGTGACAATAATACAGGCAAGAACATATAATAAAATATGCAATAACGCAAATCATAAATAATTGATAAGCTAGCCGACCGCTTAACGAAGCGAACACAGGATAAAACAACAAATAAATGTAGTCGGCTTTAACAGGTAACTTATCGGCTAAGCGCTCCGATAACACCATCGCACAACACCATCGGCTTATTAAGAGTAAAGCTATTATTGTCAGTCTAGTAGATCGGACCTAACCGTTGCAGCACAGACCGATAACGATAACAATGCCTCAATGAGCCGATAGATATAATGCGATCGTGATGAAAATAACTTACCGGCTATGCGCTCCGATAAAACGTCTGCACACGATGCATCGGCCTAGCAGGATCGACTTATCACTAGCAGTTCAGTAGGTCGGACCTAACCGATGCAGCACGAACTGGTGATAAATCGCTCCCAGCAAGTCGATACAGCCTGTGCACGCGTGATGTGATATACCTAATCAATCTATGAGATCAAACTGAACTGATGCAGCCATAGATAAAGTAAATATATCGTGGTAAGCCGACTACCATAAACCAACTAGAATATCGGACCTAACCGAGGAAGTCCTAGCCGATTGGTAGTCGGTGTGACGAGACTTACCCTCTCGCAGGAGTTCGGACCTAACCGATGCAGCCTAGCTCGAGAAGCAGGATCCCGTCAAAGGGGTGGCGATGCGCCGAGTTTGTATTGATCGTTGTGATAGATTACAAGGTCCCCGGGCATACGTATATATACCCCGAGTTACATGAGTCCTTATAGGACACGATATATGATTTCCTATCTATAACAGAAAACGCTAACGAGGCCTGACCGGACACGAGGTCAGGTTTCCTAAAAGAGATAAGCCTTTTCCTAATAACTATAGTAATTAACTGCCACGCGCGGTCTTCACGGCTCCTTCTCAGACTCGGTCTGCTTCTTGGATCAATTTCCATTATCCGACTGCAACCGTCCTCTTGACCGAATCTGATACAGGTCCTTACCAAATTTTGGCGTTAACACATGCCCCCCAATTTCGGAGTTCTTCTGTAGGATTCCGAAATTCTTCCAACTTTGGGCCTCTAGATTTCTCCCATACCGAGGCGGCCCAAGATAGCCCACTTGCCATAAATGTTTGAAACAGTGCCAACGGCCTCAATTCCCGCTCGGCTGTCATACCTTTATAAAACGCTTCGTCTTCTTGCCCTCTTTTTTATACTTTCACATCACCAGAGCACCACCGCTTCATCTTCCACATCCTCACCAAGCTCTAGCGAATCTAGACGAATTACTGCAACCTCTCTCTCCGTCTGTCGACCCCTGCAACCTCTCCTATTTCCGCGATGGCAACAGCATCTGCAATTCCTGAGGTAATCTTCTCACCCGGTTATTTTTCCCAATCTGCAATCTGTACGAACCCAATTTGCCATGTTCTTCACCTGTTCTTCGTCGTGTTCTTGTCTACTGTAGCATCTCAGAGCCCAGATCCTGATTCCGGCCGCCGATTACCCCTGCTTTTTCTATCATGGCCCCATGGGCAGCGAAGATCCCACCGATTTCATCAGTGCCGAAACCCAACGCACTCCCTTCAAGAACTCGGCCATGTTGGTCAGTGACTGGACCAACAGCTTCAGGTCCTGGCCGAGCAGATTGCCCGGATGGAGAGACTGGTACATCAGAGTATCGGCTGCAAAGAGGATCTATTGGGAAGAATCTCACATCGGCCACTGCATCAACCTCTCCTTGGCCGATATGGAAAGGAATGAATCTCTGCTCGCATCGGCCTCGTACTTTTGGTCTGATGCTCTCAATGCCTTTCTGTTTGGTCATGGGCCGATGACCCCCACTCTGCTAGATGTGACCATGCTCACCTGCCTGGACACGACAAGCTACATCAACCCCTTCAAACTCCGGTTCAAGCCTGCCCACCGGCTCCAAACAAAAAACATCGGCGGCTGGTCCAGGTATATATCTCTTCACAACAAAGGAACTGGACCGGTTGATGATCGGGAACACGTCGCTTTTCTGAACTTGTGGTTGGAACGGTTCGTCTTTGGTGGCGCAACCCTCGGCCCGACGACCAATATGCAGTGCCTAGCAGAGTGCTTGGCCGATAGGAAACAAATTCCGTTAGGGCACTATCTCCTTGGCGCCACCTACCAGCTGCTTCATCAGGTGGCAACTAAGCTATCGGCCGGCCAGCCCGTCGGCCACATTGGGGGTCCTTGGTGGTTCGTACAGCTCTGGCTTAACGTTTACACCTCCAAGGCCATCCCAGAAACTTCCCTCCTCAAGCAATCCTTCCCAGCTGACTACCCAGAAGATCAAGACCCCATCTACCGCCGATGCATCTCTATGGGTGAGGCTGCATCGGCCCTTTCTGGCGGCAAGATATCCCCTGCTGAAGTTAGTCAGTGGTTCAAGGGGTTTTATTATGGCTTTACCAGGGATGCTACTCTTTGGTTTGCTTACAATGACGCATCATCATTCGAGATGCCTTCCGACTTTGATCCACTCAAAGCTCTGAACGATGATCAATCTAAAGCCATATTCCTATCGGCCATCAGTCCTTGCCTGCTGCCAACCGGCTTTTCTCTGGGCCGAACTCAACCATCGTATGAGTTCTACCACCCATCAACCAGCTCCCGTCAACTCGGCCTTGGCCAGCTTCCGATCGGCCTGTTCTTCACCGACAAACTCCAGGCTCGGGGCACGGTCAGCAGCGCCCTGGAATATGATCGGCTGCGGTCTTTGACAGACTCCCTCCTGCTAGGCGCTGCCACCGAGGTGTACGTCTGCACTGCCAACACCAAGCCTTTTGTCCGATGGTGGTCGGAATGGGAAAAAACATCTGTTCTGCTTAGCGCCCACTTGTTACTGCTCCTGTCTGGACGCCGACTATGTTGAATCTGACAACGAGGTAACTCTTGCAAGCTTCAAATATCATCCTCAATCGTCTCTGACCCTTGCTTTGCAGGCCGCCAGTGTCGAGCCCTCATCAACAAGCAACAGCGGTCGGCCGATTCTGTACCAACCTTCATCGGCCGCTCCGAACTTGGGGCGCGACGCTCCATCTCCATCGGCTCTTCTCAAGGCGCCTCGGCCGATGGGACAAAAGCGGAAGAAGTTAGCGCATCGCCCCTCTTTGAAGAAGCAGAAGACCGATGCCGATGTCGCTGCTCCAACGCCACCTTCTCCTCAAGCAACATCGGCTCCCCCATCCCCTCAGGTATGCACCAAATCTTGTTATCGTCATTATCCACTCTCTCATTTATTTTACCAAATCCTTTTCAGCTTGGGTCATCGGCTCCAGAACCTCAACATTCTTCTGACATCCTTCCAAGTGCCGAACCGATAGCTTCTCCAGCTCCCCCTCTTTCAGCACCAAGTCCTCCAGCCATCGACGAGACTGCTTCTATTCCATCGGCTGACATCGGCCCCTCTGAAGAAAAACCCACTCATCCTACCGAAGCCGATGTTACCCGATCTGCCAACGTCCTTCCTCAGGTAACCTTTGTCATGCTCGTACTTTGCTTCTAATCTCTTATTGATCACCTTTCCGATACCAATTTTGCAGTCCTTGACCGACTTGTTCTCCTTCGACATCGGTCAATATCTGGAAGTAGAAGAAGCTACAGCCACCAGTGCAGCCTCCAAACCGTCCTTCTCAGCCGATGTGCGCGAGTATTTAACAAGCATCATCAGTCGGCTGGAAAATCCAATCGATGCATTGGTAGAAGACTGCGGGCCAATCCGAGCAAGATTTGCAGACATCGAACACCACCTGCCCGAAGAGCTCGTTGATGCATTGACCCCCGCAGCATACCTGGAGTCTCATAGGTTTAAACTTATCAAGCTCAGACAGCGTATAGCCGATCGTGCTGACCAACAGAAGATAGCCCAAGACATCCAAACCGATCGGCTATCAGCCCAGATAGACAAGAAGAAACTTGATGACATGGCAGCTGTCCCCCAAAAACTTCAATCCAAGCTAAATCAACTGAAGAAAAAGGAAGCCGATTTGCTGGGAGAACTTGAAAAAGTTCGCAAGGATCTTGAAGACACAGAATCCCAGCTCATCGGCCTGCCGCAAGCCATCCAAGATCAAGAAGCCAAAGTCGCAGCAGCAGTGCGCCAAGTCATCCATCGGCGCAAAAGCTTGAAAGTCATCCCAGGCTCTGATGAAGACGATATCCGGGCCATCAATGAAATTGATCAGATCCGTCTGCGCGCAATCGAGACTATCCGAATGTTTTTGTATGCCTTAAACCTTTATAACTGACGATTTTCCGGAACATGCCGATCACCCTTCTGCTGTCATGTAACCAGATCGGCTCTGCTACTCATCTCTCTCATCCCTGATAATTTTTCCGCTTATTTTAATCTAAAGGCGATATCAAGTGATATCGGCTGTCTTTAAGCGACGTATAAAAACATCGGCTTTCCGAATTGCTTAGAAATCGGCTGTACTTAACCGATTTAAGAGTTGATCCAAACGCTAGGGTAGTATTTCTTGAGATATTTCCCATTAAGTGCTTTAGCAAACTCCGTCCCGTCAAGATCTTCTAATATATATCGTTACCAGGCACACAGCGATTAATCCGATAAGGCCTTCCCAATTAGGCCGACCATTTTCCGAACTTATTATCTCTGGACCCGATCGGCAAAATCAACTTCCACACAAGGTCCCCCTCGGCAAACGACTTATTCACCACCTTTTTGTTGTAATGCCGAGCTGCCCTAGCCTTATTCTCCTTGATTCTTTCCAGCGCTCTCAACCGATTCTGAGCTAAATCTTCAAGTTCATCTGCCATCAAGTTATAATAATCATCGGCCGTCAATTGATTCTGCAAAGAAAGTCTTCTAGAGCCGATGTTAGTTTCCATGGTAAAACCGCCTCATGTCCATATACCAACTGATACGGCGGTACCCGAGTAGACCCGTGGCATGCCATCCGATAGGCCCATAGTGAATCGGCTAATGTAGAATGCCATCGCCGTGGCTGCTCATCAATTTTCCGCTTAATCAACTTGATCAAACTCTTGTTGGAAGCTTCTGCTTGCCCATTGGCTTGAGCATAATAAGGCGATGAATTTAATAACTTGATTCCCATACTGGCAGCAAACTGTTGAAACTCATCAGAAACAAAAATAGACCCCTGATCAGTAGTTATCGTCTGAGGAATCCCAAACCGATAAATGATATGCTCCTTGATAAATTCAATCGCTTCTTTGGACGTGACCTTCTTCAAAGGAATTGCCTCTACCCACTTGGTGAAATAATCTGTTGCTGCTAATATAAACTTATGTCCCTTACTTGATGGAGGAAAAATCTGGCCGATCATATCAATTCCCCATCCTCTGAACGGCCACGGTTTGATGATAGGATTCATAGCCGATGCCGGTGCCCGCTGTATATTTCCAAACTTCTGACAATCTTGACATCCTTTATAATACCTAAAGCAATCTTCCAGCATTGTCGGCCAAAAATACCCTACTCTTCTCAACAACCACTTCATCTTATGAGCCGATTGATGAGTTCCACAGTGTTAACGCCAAAATTTGGTACGATTCACGTCGGACTTGGTTAAGGAAAGAAGTGATATCAGCCGTTGGGAGCTAATCCAGAAGAAGCCGGATTCGGGAAGGAATCGTGAAGACCACGCTATGGCAGTTAATTATCTTATATATTAGATAGTTTTATCTTTTAGGAAACCTGATCTCTTGTCCGATCAGGTCTGTTAGTTTTCCTTTTCTAGTTAGGAAAGTCTTATTACGTGTCCTATAAGGACTCATGTAACTCGGGGTATATATACGTATGCCCGGGGACCTTGTAAACTATCAATCGATCAATTAAACTTCGGCGCATCGCCAACCTTTCGACGGGTTCTTGCTTCTCGAGCGGGGCTGCATCGGTTAGGTCCGAACTCCTGCGAGAGGGTAAGACTCGTCACCCCTTACCCAGGTGTATCTGCCCTGTCTACGGCTGCATCGGTTCGGTCCGACCTCTTAGGCCGATCAGGTATACCACATCACGCGTGCGTAGATCTTATCAGTTTACTGGGGGCGATTTATCATCAGTTCGTGCTGCATCGGTTGGGTCCGACCTACTGAACTGCCAGCGATAAATCGTTCCTGCTAGGCTGATGGTTTTTGCGCAAGCGTCTTATCGGAATGTATAGCCGGTAAGTTATTTTCATCACAGTTGCATTAGGTCTATCGGCTCGTTGAGGTTCCTTTACTATTATCGATCTGTGCTGCATCAGTTAGGTTTGAACTACTAGATCGATAATAATAGATTTATCCTTGTCGGGCTGATCGGTGTATATGCGACGTTCTATCGGAGTGCTTAGCCGATAGGTTATCTTTTTATAAAGCCGACTGTATTATCCATACTGTTTTGGTCATCTATATTATCATCGGTTTTCTAGCCGATGCATATGTGTTTCCTCGGCAGTCGGCTGGCTTACTATTTTGCTTATCTATTGATAATCGGCTCCTAGCCGATGCACATGTTATACTGACATCTTGTCTATTTGCTCATAGCACTATCGGTTTCCTAGCCGATACACAGGTGCCATCGGCTATCGGCTACGAGGAGTCTATATCAGCCCGTATCGGCCGATAGCCGATTGCGCAATTGCTGCCGATCCGGGCACGAGGACCAACAAGGACCCGGACGCGAGCACAGGCAGAGGCCCGGGCACGAGCATAGCGGCATCGGCTGGAAGGAATCCGTATCGGCTTGCTGGCCGATTGGATCAGTAGTCTAATTTCTTCATCTCCTTGTCAATTGCTGGGTCAAATTGACTGGCACGCCCGCGAACCTCAAATATTTTAGGACCTGCACTGGAGCTAAGCAGATCTCCCAGGCCTTCGCGTGTCTCTAGGCGCCGAACCAGATCGTCAGCAAGCTTTTCGGCACACCCGGCGGTTTTCGGCGTCAACACACAGATGCCTTCGTGCACTTCACACATAACCACTTTGGCTTCTTCCAAATCCAGGCATCTAAGCAGAACTCCCTCAAACGTCCGATAATACAACTCCTCATCAAGTAACACATATTTAGTAGCTTTATACCGAATCTTCCTGGAAACAGACTGCGACGGGTTTCGTAAGTAATCAATTATCTCCTGTCTCCAGTCATAGGCCTTGTTCTGGACATCAATATCGGCTATCTCCACCTCAACCTGCCTATTCAGCCGATATCCTGAAGCAATCTGTGCAAGATCATTGGCTTCCAAATTCTGCTCCCTGGGAATATGATTCATTGACACCATCTTGAAATCCTTCAACAAATCCACGCACTCTTCATAATATGACCTCAAAACATCATCCCTGCACTCATATTCTCCAGATAACTGTTTGATCACCAACAAAGAATCACCAATAATCTCTATAATATCGGCCCCGATCTCCTTTAATAGTTGAAGTCCTTTCAACACCGCCTCGTACTCCGCCTGATTGTTAGTCCGATAAGGCTTAATTGTAAAAGCAAACTCAAAACTTGCCCCCCGAGGCGACACAATAACCAAACCGATACCAGATCCATGCCTGCAAACCGATCCATCAAAAAATAAGACCCACGGGATCGGCTCCACATAGTCCTCGTGAGACCCCCTGTGCTGGACAATAAAATCGGCCACTGCTTGTCCTTTGACTGCTTTAGCCGATTCGTACCTCAAGTTCAAACTCTGTCAAGGCAAAAAACCCACTTGCCAACTCGCCCTTTCAAGACTGGAGCGACAACATATATCTGACCACATCGGCCTGGCAAACTACTGTACATTCAGCCGATAGGATGTAATGCCTCAACTTTGTACACGAGAATATATAAACACAAGCATAACTTCTCCACCGCTGGATATCTCGTCTCAGCATCCAAAAGTCTCCTACTTAGATAGAACACAACTCGCTCTTTACCTTCAAATTCTTGGATCAAAACAGAACCGATGGACTTCTCATCGGCCGACAAGTATAATCTGAACGGCACTCCTTTCCTGCGGCGGAATCAAAACAGGCGGGAACTAAGATAATTCTTGATCTCGTCAAACGCCTTCTGCTGCGCTGCCCCCCACACAAATTCTTGATCGGCTTTCAACTTCAATAACGGCGTGAAAGACTCAATTCTCCCTGATAAATTTGATATGAATCTCCTCACAAAATTAATCTTGCCGATCAACGATTGCAACTCTGTCTTATCGCTTGGTGGCTCTGCGGTCTTAATGGCTCTGATACTTCGCTGACTAACTTCAATCCCTCGCTCATGAACCATAAAACCCAGAAATTGCCCAGCCGATACACCAAAAGCACACTTATTGGGATTCATTCTTAGTCCGTATTTCTTGGCCCTCTCCAGCACTCTTCGTAAATCGGCTATATGGCTTTCCCCACTTTTAGATTTAACCACCACATCATCAATGTAAATTTCCACCAACAAACCGATGAGATCATGAAATATATAATTCATTGCTCTTTGATAGGTTGCACCGGCACTTTTCAATCCAAAAGTCATTACTACCCACTCATACAAACCGATAGCTCCAGGACATCGGAACGCAGTCTTGTGTATATCCTCTTCGGCCATGAAAATCTGATTGTATCCTGCATTGCCGTCCATGAAGCTGATAATCTTGTGGCCTGACGCTGCATCTACCAACAAATCCGCTATCGGCATCGGGTACTCATCCTTGGGGGTAGCTTTATTCAGATCCCGGAAATCAATACATATCCTCAATTTCCCATTTTTCTTCTCCACCGGGACGATATTAGAAACCCACTCAGCATATCGGCACGGCCTTATGAACCTGGCATCGTACAACCTTGTGATCTCCGCCTTGATCGGTTCATATAATTCTGCCTTGAATCTCCTTGGAGCCTGCTTGAATGGCCGATACCCTGGTTTAATAGGTAGCCGATGTTCAACAATCGATCGGCTTAATCCTGGCATCTCATGGTACTCCCAGGCGAAACAATCCCGATACTCCTTCAACAATGCTATCAATTCTTCTCGTAGCTCAGGACTTAATTTTTTGCTTATATACATCGGCCTTGGTCTATCTCCTGGTCCTATATCAATCTCTTCCAAATCATCAGCCGACGTAAATCCTTGCCCCAATTTCCCCTCGAAGTCTTCAATGGAGCCCATCAGAGTAACAATTCAGAGCCGACTTGCTGTATCGGCTGTATCCCCTGGCTAGTGACCTCGAGGTAATCTCCTTCCCATGCTGTTCCGGATAAGCAGTCAACACCGTCGGCTTCCCAGACTGGTAGATCGGTCATCGCGATGTTGGTCGACCGATCCGCTAGAACCATCTCGACTTGATCTCCCTGCCATTGTATTAGACATTGATGCATTGTCGAAGGCACGCAATAGTTCGCATGAATCCAGTCCCTGCCGAGAAGTAAACTGTATGACCCCTTTCCATCGATGACGAAAAATGTGGTGGGCAATGTCTTGTTCCCTACTGTCAGCTCCACGTTTAATACGCCTTTCGCCTCTGATGAATTCCCACCGAAGTCTTTTAGCACCATATTTGTCTTGATCAGATCTTCGGCAGTCTTTCCCAATTTCCGGAACGTAGCATGAGGCATGAGATTAACCGCGGCTCCTCCATCAACCAACATCTTTGTCATCGGCTTCCCATTTACGTATCCCTTGATGTATAACGGCTTTAAGTGCCGATGCTCTGACTTCTCAGGTTTATCAAATATAGCTTGATCAGATTGCAACGTTAGTTGAGCGAAAACCTCCTCATCTCCTTCTTCATCTGATGAAAGCGCTTTATACTCCCGAGGCAAAAAGAACACCATATTTACCGGTGCTGATACGTCCTCATCGTCCTTCTTCTTCACTTGCCAAACTTGCCTAGTCTTTTTGGGACGATGGTCAACCTCCTCTTGACCCTGGCATTGCTCCTTTTGCTGTTCTCGGTGTCGTAGCCGTTGTGCCCTTCTCTTCTGATTCTTCATGAATATGCCGCTAGGACACCACTGAGGATTCTGGACTTGTTTCCCATGCGCTTCCTCTTCATCTTCTTCAAAGAACTCTTCATGGATCGGCCCCAATCGGCTATGAACTGATGTTCTTTTCCCAGGCGACCGATCCCGCGAACACTCCTGCTGGCGATCATGCCGATTTCCTGTACCGCTGCACTCGGGGCAATTTTCAGCTGATGGCAATCTCATCCCTTGATCCCAGCAGAAACGAAAAAACGGGCAGTCCCAATGCGGATTATATTGTTCCGGTCCATCCCCCTGTTCATCGTACCTTGAGTACTTCTCTATCATACCTGATGAAGTAATCCTCGATTTACTCTGACGTTTTCCTTCATCGGCTTGAGTCCTGGACGATGACCCCACATAGACCATGTTTACGGGGAACGGGTGCCCATCTATCTTCATTGGCTTTTTATCTTCAAACTTGATTCGTCCTTGCTCAACGGCCAGCTGAATTTGTTGCCGAAAAACCTTACACTCGTTAGTATGGTGCGATATCGCGTTGTGCCATTTGCAATACTTCTTCTTCTTTAGTTCTTCGGCTGATGGAATCACGTGGTTTGGCGGCAATTGTATTTGCTTTTCCTGCAACAACAAATCAAAGATCTTATCGGCTTTGCCTCACATCGAAATCATATCGTTCCTCTTTGCCGATATCTTTGACCATGGGCATGATACCGACTTCTTGTTCTGGCCCACTCCGCCAATCCAACCTCAGCGTCGGATTCCTCATCATCTGAATCCGTTGAATAGACCTGAACCTGAGCAACTCTCCTCTGGTACTTGTCCTTTTTCGCCTCTTGAAATCGGCTTTCATGAGCCGATACCTTCTGTACTAGGTGCGACAAAGATTCGAACTCTTGAGATGAAAACCTTTCTCTGATTGGCGCCAAGAGTCCCTGAAAAGCTAGATCGGCCAGATGCCCATCGCTCAGGTTTAAACTATAACACCGGCTTCTGATATCCCAAAATCGCTGAATGTATTCCGGTACTGTTTCATCTGGTCGCTGCTTAACCGATGTCAAATCTGACAGTCTCAGCTCGTGAATCCCAGCGAAGAAATATTTGTGAAACTGTTTCTCCAGATCGGCCCACCCCCGAACAGAATTCGGCGGTAACCGAGGAGAACCATGTAAAAGCCGATCCAGATAGTGATAGGGGAAAAACCCTAACCCTTAGGGCTCTTCAGCCGATGCTTCCCCGCACTGCGCCAGAAATCGGCTGACATGTTCTACTGTAGATGTGTTGTCCTGCCCTGAAAACTTAGAGAAATCCGGGACCCTGTATCGGTGTGGCAACGGAACCCTGTCAAACCACTCAGGATATGGGTGCCGATACATGAACGCTTGTTCCCTTGGGCTTGATCCCGAACTGCTCCCTTACTATTTCCTCAACCCGTGCCGACAAATCTTCCTCTCTTGCATTTCTCCTGTTGATACTGCTGATACTGCATCGGCGGGGTTGATTGCCGATTCTGTCTGCCGATACTCCCTCTGGTAAGTACCTGGATCGGCTCCTCCTCGGATAGTTCTGCTGGTATCCCCCATAATAAATAGATCGGTGATATCCAGGAGGGATATCCTGTTGCCCCCCCTGGCCTGGTTTTCGCGGAACAAGTGTTCTGGTATATCCTTGCTAATGTTGTAATTAACTTGGCCTGGCTCTATCTTCGGTGGGAGAAAAACAGGACCCGAGTTGGCTCTTGGGCAATCGATCCATCAACAGTCTTCTTGATAAGGTTATGCAATGTATTTACTAAGGACCCCTGACTGATTGATGAGTGCGTGGTGCACAGGCCTCGTTGGACCATCTCCTTAAAGGCTTGATTGGTGGACTCTCAGGTTGTGTGCGGCTCGATTCTCCTACCAGTACTAGTGTTTGGAAACTGAACTTATGAATCGGCCCTCTGTCTTGTCATACTGAAGGATTCTAAACACAACTTCTGGAAATTGTCATGGTCTGTTCAACTTGCCGTTTTTGTTCTTCAGTTAGATCTTCCATGGTGACCGGAATTACGTTGTCCGTCTTGACTTCTTTTCCAGCCATGTTGAAATCTTGATTGAAACAATGTTTTGTTGGAATTCTGGCTTAAAACTTCGTGTCCCACCAGGCGTGCCAAAAGCGTGTTGACACCGAAAATCGCCGGTCCCGGTTCGGCGTCTGGTGACACGCGAAGGCCTGGGAGATTTGCTTCACTCCAGTGCAGGTCCTAAAGTTTGAGGTTCGTAGGCGTGCCAGTCAATTGACCCTGTAATTGACAAGGAGGAAAATGTTAAATCAATGAGCCAATCGGCTGGAAGCCGATCTAGACTCGTTTCATCAGCCCGATGCCGATGCACACTGTAGCACTTACACATCGGCTTAGGTCGCGATGACGGCAAGACACAATAATGTAATAATAACAAATGTCATGCTAGCCGATCATCGAAGGGATATTCGAAAATCCGGCTATAAGCTAGATAAAATAAACAAGTATAATGCATAAATAAATCAAATAGATCCTAGCTGATCATGATCTAGTGTTACTGGTGTTGTTATGAAGGTATGCCAGCACCCGAGCCCTTGCTCCCAAGATCTTCGTTCCGCTATCCGGGCCCATATACTGCCGTCCTTACCTAGGCTCATGCCCGGGCCCTTACCTGGGGTCGTGCCCAGGCCGAACCTGCTTGTACTTGTGGTTGGATCGGCAGAATAAACCCATCGGCTAGCCCTTAACGATTGTGACAATAATACAGGCAAGCAATATAATAAAAATATGCAATAACGCAAATCATAAATAATTGATAAAGCTAGCCGACCGCTTAACGAAGCGAACACTGGGGGGGGGGAGGATAAAACAACAAATAAATGTAGTCGGCTTTAACAGGTAACTTATCGCTAAGCGCTCCGATAACACACATCGCACAACACCATCGGCTTATTAGAGTAAAGCTATTATTGTCAGTCTAGTAGATCGGACCTAACCGTTGCAGCACAGGACCGATAACGATAACAATGCCTCAATGAGCCGATAGATATAATGCGATCGTGTGAAAATAACTTACCGGCTATGCCGCTCCGATAAAACGTCTGCACACGATGCATCGATGCCTAGCAGGATCGACTTATCACTAGCAGTTCAGTAGGTCGGACCTAACCGATGCAGCATGAACTGGTGATAAATCGCTCCCAGCAAGTCATACAGCCTGTGCACGCGTGATGTGATATACCTAATCAATCTATGAGAATCAAACTGAACTGATGCAGCCATAGATAAAGTAAATATATCGTGGTAAGCCGACTACCATAAACCAACTAGAAATATCGGACCTAACCGAGGAAGTCCTAGCCGATTGGTAGTCGGTGTGACGAGACTTACCCTCTCGCAGGAGTTCGGACCTAACCGATGCAGCCCGTCGAAGAAGCAGGGATCCCGTCAAAGGGGTGGCGATGCGCCGAGTTGTATTGATCGTTGTGATAGATTACAAGGTCCCCGGGCATACGTATATATTACCCGAGTTACATGAGTCCTTATAGGACACGATATATGATTTCCTATCTATCACAGAAAACGCTAACGAGGCCTGACCGGACACGAGGTCAGGTTTCCTAAAAGAGATAAAACTTTTCCTAATAACTATAGTAATTAACTGCCACGCGCGGTCTTCACGGCTCTTCTCAGACTCGCGTCTGCTTCTTGGATCAATTTCCATTATCCGACTGCAACCGTCCTCTGACCGAATCTGATACAGGTCCTTACCAAATTTTGGGCGTTCACACGCGGGCCTGGATATTGGCGAGAAGCGGCAGTAGCCGGTCTTCTCTTGCGCAAAATGTGGATTCCGGAGTATTTGCCAGTGGCCGAAGACCCTCGCGTCCCGGGGACTGGGGACCCGCAGTCCGTCATTTTCGCGCGACAGTGGCCGCTGGCCTGTTCCACGGTCTGATGTAGCTTGACAACTTGTTGATTTAGTACGGGATATGTGCCCGTTGGAACGCCGAGCTGAAAACATGGGATGACGTGTTGGGGAGCTTGGTCGAGGATGGAGTGCACAGGAGAAGGAACACTGCTCCCGAGAGTAAACGTTCTGGGCCAAGAGTACCGCGCTCGCGTCTCGGGGGCGGCGAAGGAAGTCTGGTGGGTTGCGAGGAAGTCGCGGTAGTCTCGCGAGGTTGGTGTGGGAGGCCGTGGCTTGAGTCTGCTGCCCGGAGGCAGGGTCGCTCGAGCCGTGGTGCCGCGTAGCACGCTGTGGAGCCAAATGCTGACGATGAGGCGACTGAAGGCGGAGTTCTCTTCTTGCTCGGCCGCGTGATGTCTTCCGGGCCCGGGGCCTCCATGCCGCCGAGCGGCAGCAAGGTTGTGGGAATTAATGTAATCTGCGCACGATGACCTGTGAGAGTATTTGGTTCGTCTTTTGTCATGATCGTGCTAACGAGTCGTGCGTCTACTGGCTTTCCAACGGGCTTTCGCGGTCGGCGATGTGCGGCAGGAAAGGATTCGCATAAGCATCGTACTGCCCTACAGGGAAAGGGACGCGGGCCCCGAGCCAACCGCAGCGTGGACATTTCCGTAAGCCGAGGAGCTTCGGGGCGCCTACCCGGAGGGGCGGCTCCTCGGCCCGGGACTTGAACGGTGTCCGGGGATTGGACAGGGGGATACGGTAGCTTGCTGTAGGGAACCAATAATTAAACGTAAACGCCTAGCGTGCACAGGCGCAGCTGATCATGCCCCCAGGGGGTGAGACTGCGCATGAACGCACACAAGACGGGAAAAAGACAAAAGGCCGAACACGGGAAGGGATAAAGATGCTGTTGTTTAGTAAGGGGTATATTCTGGGAGCGCCGGCCAGCGCGGAGATTTGTGTATCCGGCGCTGCCGGGCAGCACGTACTTACAGGATATATTATCGCAGATAGGTTTGCGAGTATGCCTTGATAGCGCCATGGTAGGGAAGTGGGGTCCGCAATCTGTTGGGCCAGACTACGAGCGCCGTCGGGATATAGCCGGTCACAGGAAGGGGACTTCCCATCGGGGGGAAGGTTTCTAGTCTCTTCCGACCATGTAGGAACACAGGCGGGGACCATATGCCCCGACTGCGAGTGACGCGGGGGCGAACGGCTCGGCGCTAAGATGCGTTGAGGCTGTGCTTGTTTAGAGCGGGTGCGGCGCCTCGCTGAAGAAGTACCGGCTTCTGTTATGTGCTCTCCGATCCGGCTTTGAAGGGAACCACACTCGGGTCGGCTTCCTCGGAGGGAGGAGCTTTGACATCGGGAGCTGACATTGCCGCAGGACCGGGGGCTCCGGTTAACCATGTGGGGTATGTGGATTGGGGCGCGAGGGTGTCTTCCCTTCGTGGGCGTCGCATCTCCTGTCTTTGCCTGCCTTGTACAAAGAGAGATGTTTGCATCTGTGTATGATCATGTTTTATTTTTGTAGCTTGGTTTATTATGTTTGTTCCGGGAATTGTTCGTGTCTGCCGTCGGTGACCGCTGTTGACTTCCGGGAAGCGTTTGAGTGCCAGGCGTCACGCCTCTCGCTTTGGGGTGCGGCGCCGCGACAGCCGATAGCGGCGTTGGTGTAGCGCGGCCTAACCGGGAGGCCAGGCCTCCGAGGGCATCGACAGTGGGCCCGCTGGGACGTCGGTCCCGAGACCGTGAGGCCCGGGTGGAGTCGGTCGCGAAACATTTGAGTCCTATTGCCGTGCCCGGGAGGGCTTGTCTCCGGGTCCGCGAGTAATCCGGACGCGAACCTTGCGGCAGCCGATCGAAGCCGTAGGTTTGGCCCTTACCGTCTTCCGGATCCGGGGGCCCTCGTGCTCCGGGCGCCGTTGGCCAGGGAGCAGCAGCGCAGGCCGCGAGACGGCAGGCTCTTTGAACTCGCCGGGAAAGCGCCTCGGGGCTGAACCTGACCGGCAGGAGGTTGCCAGGCAGCAAAGCATCCGGCGTGCGCCGAGGAGGAGTTGGCTAGGTCGGGGTCCGCAGCTCACCCGTGAACCTAGGCTGGCCAACAGGGGGAGAATACTAAGTTGAGCATATGTAAAGTCGGATAGGTAACGTATTTGGATATTGCGAAGGGGCGGCATGGCTTCGGCGAGCACATCCGGGACGGAGAGTGTTGCTTGCCCGCGGGACCGGCCGAGGTATCGGGCGCAATCCGCCGTCGTTCCGTGTAGCGCCAGCTCTGCTTCTGGGGACTTGGAGCAGCAGCCTGTCCGGGAGCACGGTCGCTCGACTGCTACGGAGGGGCCCGCAGAATGAGTCTGGCGGGAGCGGTCGAGTCCGCAGCGTGCGGCCCCTCGAGCGTCTTCTGGGTCTGGTGGCCCCTGCGTGTCCCGGGCGCCATTGGTTTCTAGGATGCGCCGCAATGCCGTGGGAACACTTGAATGCGAGCACGGGTCGCCAGCCAGCGAAGCAACCCGGCGCTGTTGGCAGCCGCCGGGGAAGAGCTGGCCAGGTCGGGCGCCGGCGGGGACCTAGGCTATCCTACAATGGGAAGGATACAATAAAGGAATGCACGTAACGTCGGGTAAGGTTACATTCTGGATGTTTGGATGTTGTAAGCGTCAGTGTGGCTTCGTGAAGCACGGATCCCGGGGCCAGGAGCGTCGCTAGCCCCCGGTCCGGGAACCGGCCGGCTGTGAATCTGGGATGGGCCCGAGTCGTCGGATCCGCGAGTACGCCTTCCCGGTGCACACTTCACCCTGCGGGCCCGGGGAGCGCCGAGTCAGGTCGCCATCCGGCTTCGGAGCTACTTGCCTACGGCAGCTCGTCCCATACGCGAGAACTGGGACGAGCCCTTGAGGCTTTGACGCCTTCGTCTTTTGGCCGGGGCCCCATGCACCCGGGCGGTAGCCCCCGGTCTCGGGGAGACGTGAGGTGCGCCGGAAGATCACATGAGATGGGGCACCCGGCCGCGCATGGGTTTGGAACTTGTCTTCGTTCCTCGAGAAGTCTAAGGTCATCGAGCTATCATATTTGTCGTGGTTGATGTTGTCGATGTAACGCTGTACGCCGAAGGAGAGCCGAAGGAGGAGTTCTCTGGCGAGATACGGCTTGGCCCGATACAACCAAGGAAGAACGGGTCTCCGGGCAGCAGACCAGCTTGGTATGGTATGAATGGTCCCTGAGGAACCCGGGAAAAGGTCTACCTTGCCGCATATGCGAGCTGTGAGAGCATCCGGTTCGTTCCTTCGTCCTCCATGCTACGGGCCGTGGCGTCAATTCACCTCCGCGAAGGCGTTCTCAGTGGCCGCGCCCGTATTGACGACTGGGTTTGCGGCATAAGAGCATCGTACGGGCGCGGCCTCGATGGTGAATGCGGCAAACACATGGAAAAAGACGAGAGGAACAGAGGCCGAGAAGGATATTTAAGAACGATGCGCTTATGAAAGTGTATATACATGGGGCGCCTGCCAGCGTGAGAATCTATGAAATCCGGCGCTGGGCGGGCTCTCCGCAACTTACAAGGATGTTTTATATCGGGTAGTATTGTGGAGATACTCTGATGTGCCTGGCGATGGGAGCTCGGACTCGCATCCTCGTGAGCCTTTCGAGACTGGGGAATAGGCATGTGCTTCGGGCACCCGGAGGCCCCGGCCCGCGCTGAGGATATGCGTCGGGACCAGGGAGGCCCAGGACTGAATCCGGTTTTGACATAAGCGGGTTCCGGGGGCGCCGGGCTGAATATGGAAGTGAGACGACCTGACCGGCGCATTTCGCGGGGCGGTGGCTGTCCGGCTTCGGGCCCTATTCCGGGTGTCGCGTTCCCTAGGCTTGGCATCGCTTGGGCGAGGCCGGCCCTGGTTCGGCACCTCAGTGTTGGGGACCCGTGGCAAACGGATTTGGGAATCGGTGCCTCGGCTGCAAAAAAATAAAAAAATGTGTCCGGGACCCGGGGCCAGCTGAACTATGATTTGTTATTTGATTGATATGTGCCGGCGTATGGACATGGACCTATTCGGGAAACTTCCCGGACCCGCCCTTGCGAGATAATGCTGTCTGGGTTTTCGTGCCCTGTAGCAGCTATTCTGGATCGGGAGCGGGATTCGCCGTCGCCTAGGGCCAGGACGGTCCGATCGGCTACAACGGACCGTCCGTCCGTACGGTTCGGACCGTCCGAACGCTTCGAGCAGCGCTTGGCCCGCTAACTGGTTCTGCCGGGACTGGCGGGCTTCAGCTCCTCGGGACTCAGGCCCTTAAGAGGGAGGGAGCCTCGCGTGACATTT